>JACCIW010000007.1:0-43867 GCA_030463065.1 Aphidoletes aphidimyza
TCCCTCTTTAAAAGAATTGTTTTTGGTAAAGGAAAATTGACAAGTTCTGTAATGGTAGCTACTTCATTCCAGAGTTAGTCTGCTTAAATTTAAATTCTTATTTTTCCCCTTTTTAAAAGATTTTCCTTTAGCTAAAGCAATTCTAGACGTTCATGATTTTCTGTGTGTTTTGCTATTTTTTTGTGTTTTTAATTAAAGCTACCTTATTTTCTCAACCTATTCATGTGAACAATTTTAAATTTTCCTGATTTTGGATCGAAGATCTCTACATTTTGGTCTTTAATGCTTTTCACAATGAATGGACCCAGATATACTTGGCTAAACTTATCGTACGGTAAATTTTCTATGAATACTTCATCGTCTAGTTTTAATTGTAATTCAATAGCATTGGAATCATAGTAATTTTTATTTCTAATTTTCGAAATTTCTATTAATTTGATTGCCTCTTTATGCGCCTTTTGTAAGCGGTATTTGGCCTCGTAAGCAAAATTATCTATGTTGTAAATTGGTTCTATTACTAATTTATCTAAATTAAATGGGGACATAGGCTGCTTACAAAATACTAATTCATAAGGTGAAAATTTGTTTCCTAAGCTAGTGTTTGGCGTTATATTGTAGCTGAACGAAAAATACTTCAAATATTCCTCCCAGTCTTGCATGTTTGTTACATATGCTCGAATGTATTCGTTAAATGTTCTGTGATTACGTTCGACAGTACCAACCGTTTGGTGTCGATATGGTGTCGAAAACGTTTGATTGATTTCAAGTAGTCGGCATAGCTCTTTTAATACTTCGTTCTTGTACTCCGTGCCGCAATCTGATCTTATTTCAGTTGCTAGGCCGTAGATTAAAATTAGATTTTCGAACAGTGCCCTCGCCACTGTATTGGCACTTTTATTTGGCAGTGGACATGCGATTAAGTACTTTGTGAGATCGCATACGATTGTCAATGCATAGACATTACCATTATTCGATTTTGGTAATGGCCCAATGGTGTCGACGATTACGATATCAAATGGTTTCTGTGGTGTCCTCGTAAGACACATCGGTACTTTGACTTTATTTCTTGGTTTATTGACTCTACATTTTTCACACTTTTTGATAAATTTCGCAATATCTTTAACCATGCCCTTCCAATAGAATAAACTTCTGATTTTGGAATATAGTTTGGCTCGACCAGTGTGTCCGCCAAACAAGGGGTCGTTATGGTATTTAGTTAAAATGGAGTTTTTGTCTTCTTTACTTTTAATTACCGTGATACATGGGACAATGTGTATACATATGTTCGTCAGAATTTTCTCGCCCAATTCTTTAAATTTTTGCATGCTTATTATTTTGAATATATTGTCGTCTATTGGCCATTGTATTTCTTTCATTTTCGCTGCTAACGTTTCCCTTTCCAGACTCGCGAGTAAAATTTCGATTAATGAATCGATATTTGCAGCTTTAAATGTCAAACTGAATTCAAATAATATTTTATGTTTGTTTTGCGCGCGTATTTTCAGTTGACTTTCGTTAATAGTGGTGCACCTTATTCTCGGAATATTCCTATCAAATTGACGACTTATTTCTTGAATTATTTTTGGCGATTTTATTTGTGGTGTCTTGATTGGTGTTTTTAATCGAATTTGTATTTGTGGGCTTGACATTTTATTCAACATTGATCTTGTGACTGCCAAAACCGAAACGGCATTGAAGTTTTCTTTTAGCTCTTCAATTGACACTCGTGAGAGAGCATCCGCCACAACATTGTCTTTGCCCCTAATGTGCTCGACAATAAAATCGTACTCCTCGAGGTCTAGCCTTATTCTCGTGAGTTTCGATGCGGGGTCTTTAAGATTGTATAGATATACCAGAGGACGATGATCCGAACGAACCGTGAATTTGGTACCGTAAAGGTAGGGTCTAAATGAAGTGATAGCAAAGTGTATAGCAAGTAATTCCTTCTCAATGATCGGTTTATTCAATTCACCCTTTTGGAATGACTTTGAAATGTAACTAATTGGTAAATCATGACCAGTATAATTTTGACTCAACACTCCGCCGCAGTGTTTAATCGATGCGTCTACTGTCACTAAAAACTCATGGCCAAACGAAGGATAGCATAAAATTGGTGGTGATTTCAAACATTCCTTAAGTGTTTTGAATGCATTTTCACATTCGTCAGTCCATATGAATTCAGCATTTTTCTTCGTGAGATTGTTTAGTGGTGCTGCGATGCCAGCAAAATTCCTAATAAATCTTCGATAATAATTTGCAAAAGCTGTAAAACGACGTGTCGCTTCTTTGTCTGTAGGTCGAGGATATTTATCGATTGCTTCAAGCTTCTTATTATCTGGTCTAATACCCTGTTCTGAGCACGTATGCCCGAGGAAAGTAACTTCGTGTCGGAAAAATTCACACTTTTCAGGGTTTAGTTTTAAGTTATGTTTTCTACATGTTTGGAACACAATTTCTAAATTTTGGAGGTGGTGTTGTTTTGAGCAGCCGATGACTATCAAGTCATCCATATAGATAAAGGCTTGTTCCGGTGGTAATCCCGAGAATGCCAATGACATCATTCTGCTAAATGAATTTGGGGCTACATTGATGCCGAAAGGTAACACCTTCCATTGAAATGATCCCTTTTCGGTGCTGAATGCCGTGAATTCACGAGACATGGGGTCTAATGGGATTTGATGAAAACCCGAATATAAATCCAGAATTGAGAAAAACTTTGCCTTGCCAAGACTATCGAGAATGTCATCGATTCTTGGAAGAGGAAATTTATCGGCAATTAAATTTTTATTGAGTAATCTGTAGTCAACGCACATGCGCCACTTTTTTACGCCGTTTAAACTCTTCTTTGGAACTAAAATGAGTGGACTGTTAAACGAAGATGTGCTTGGTTCAATAAGATCATTTTTGAGTAAATTTGAAACTTGATTATTTATTTCATCTTTTTGTGTTTTAGGTAGTCGATAATTCTTCACGTAAACTGGTTCGTCAGATTTCAATCTCAATTTTTGTGTGTAAAAATTATTGATTGTCATCTTATCGTCAGGTAGTGCGAATACGTCTGCATATCTTGCACATAATTTTAAAATTTCATCTCTCGAATGAGGTGGTGTATTCCCACCGAACATTGTTCTCAATTTGTTTATTCTGTTCTCGTTTAATAATTTGGAGGAATCTTCTGATTTTTGTGCCGAAAATATTTCAAAATCCGATAATGTATAAATGTTTCTTATTTTGTTCGGAATAGATAGCATTTCCGATGTCGTATTTAAAACTTTAAGGATTGGATTTTCGTTCGAAACTATTGTGGTTGGAATGAAAACTCCTGGGTAAATTTCTTGGTTTAAAATTACGCAGGGTTCTGAAAACTTTTTTATGTGAAAAATTCTGTAAACCTCACACCTAGACGGTATTGAGATTGTGTTTTGTTTTGGCTCTGTATTTATCGGTACAATTATGTTGTTATCTGCAGTTCGAATTGTGAATGACATATCGTCATAATCTATTTTACAGCGATATAATTTATTAAAATCTTTGCCAATTATTCCATCTGATGGAACATTAAATTCATCGGGTACCACGTGAAAAATATGATGTATTGAGATGTGATCGAATATGATTTTGACCGTGATAGTGCCAAGTGAGTCGATAGTATCGTTTGAAATTCCCTTGATTGCAATAATTTCTGACTCGTCTATTTCTGAAAAATATTTTATTGAGCTCTTTTTTATAACTGAAATGTCGGCTTGTGTATCGCATAGGAATGTGCACACATCATCTGAGAAATCGCATATTAAGTTGACATAATCGGAATAATTCAAACTAAAAGAAAATATTCTTTTCGTTTGAGGGACACGTTCGGGGGATTTTGTTTTGTTTTGATGATCGTCATTAAAGTTTAACGACGGCTCACTCTCTCTAGAGTAAAAACCGATGCTTGTTCTTGATCCTGGCCCCGCCTCTCCGACGGGGCAGTCGCGTTTTCCGCAACCCTAACATCATAGCTATTATTTCTGTTAGTGTTATTTCGGTTGTAATTGTTACTGCGACCGTTGTAGCCGCCACGCGAATTATTTCTACCTCGCCAATTGTTGTTTCTGTTGTAATTACTGCCATTGTTATTACCATTCTGATTATTATTGTATGAGCGGTATGAGAATTGTTTATTGTTTTTGCCGCGAAAATTTCTATTTTTATTGTATTGATGGCTTTTATAGGCAAGAATTTGGCGTTCATTTTCTGTTGTCGCTTGTTCTGTGATCAGTTTCGCGATTACTTCTTTCGGATCCTTAAAAGATGCTGCCGCAAGAACTGATCTCACTAAATCATTCCGTGCAGATTGTCTACACATTTCGACGGTCTTTTCGATTGACATCTCCTTTGCTTTTTCTCTACTAATGCCTTCGATTATAAGCGATCTTTGAAGTGATTCTGCAAGTTCTTCAGCTTTACTTGCATACTCTTGAGATGTCAATTTTCCCATTTTTAAAGCTAACATTCGGCCAGAAACGACCTTCGAACTGTCTGGTTTAATGTTTTGTTTCAAATCATTGATAATGTTGTCAACATTACCATCTTGATCAACGCATTCAAGTGCTTTACTTTCGAGTTTGGTTAAAATGAAAGACTTGAGTAAATTGTCGTGTGTGCCATTGCTAACTGTTTTGACTAAATTTACTGCGTTAATAAATGCATTAAGTGCAAGGGGATCACCCGAGTAGTTTTTGTTTATCGTTTGCGCCGCAAAACGAATGAATTCGACTGGCGTCATTGCATTATCATCGTCACCACCCATTATACTTGAGTTAAAAATACCAGAATTTCCACCTAATTTTGGTTGATCGTTAATCGTACTGTGAAATGAATTTGCCCGTATCGAATTTCCACTTAAATCGCTATCTATGCTTTCACTCTCGGATAGATCTGATGCACTTGAATCGACTGTCACACATTCCAAATTTATTGATTGAAAAAGGTCCTTTGGCAGTGAATAATGTAAGTTAAGTTTTCCGAAGCACTTGAGTGTTCTGTCTCTTATATAAATTTGTTCTTCTCTTGCGTATCTTTGTAAGTCATGTTCAAATGAGTTAAAATATTTGTCGAAATATTGAGCGATATTATTGTAGGCAATAACCAAATCGTTTTCTTGTTTTTGACGCGTTTGCTCGTTTCTTGAAACTTCCTTTCTTATTATTCTTTTTGTGACCCTAACGAATTCCTCTTTTAATTGTTTATAGTGATCATTGCTAAACGTGGACATTTGGAACACACATGTCTAAGCATTTCTTCAAATAACATGCAAAATTGGGATAAATAAATTTGTTGTTTTTTTTTTCGTTTCACAATTTATGACTGTATTTGCTTTTTCGCTTTATTTTGTTTTCATTATATCGAGTTCGAATGCAATAATTTATGACCCAAAAATTCATATGTTGCAATATATATGTTGTGCACATTTATGTTATGCATTTGTTTGTAAAATAACGATATTTGTTTAATGTTTCAAAATTGGTCAAATTTCAAGGAATAACAAATTTGTCAATGACATGGGTCTATTTGGGTCGTTCAAATGTTTTAAAAATAAATTTTTGTCATATATGTTTTAAGTTTCTAAACAAAATTGTACTCATCGATATCATTCGTCTGTGTTTTTGGTGGTCTTCTTGCATGTGGTCATTCTTCTATGTATTTCAAACGTGCAGTTTTACAGTACGGCCATCCCAATGTGTATTGTCTCAGTACTGCTGCAATCCACTTGAATTTGCTTCGTTTGCTTTTCCTCTGTTTATTCCTTCTGTCCGCTTTGTTGTAGTTAACATGTGCATGCTTGTATCGCTACGCTTCACTTTTTATTTTGCTTATTCTTTATTTTCGATTCGTTGTAGGTGATATGCTTTTTTTTTATATTGTCATTTTATATGCATGGATTTATTTAAGTTTTTTTTTTCTCTTCAGTTCATTGTCTTACACTTCTTTGAATTGCTACTTGTTTCGTATCTATTTGCCACAGAATATGTTTCACTTGTAAATTACTAGATTTTTATGAATGTTTTGATAAATGTTTGTATGATATGTTTTGTTCATTATTTAGATTCGACGTGCTTGTGCATTAATTTCATTCATTTGTATTTGTTTACGCTCTTTCTTTGCGATTTTATTTCCACTATAGCACTGGATTATTTCACGAACCAACGCAAAAACTATTATTGCCATAATAATTATTAGAATAACTGAGCAAATATTTTTAATGTCTACTGAATCACTTGTAGCTGGTTTTCCAATTATCTGACTGTTGTACGAATTAACGTGACTCTCACCGTGTCTTGCTCCCAATTCATATCCAGAGAAACCCAACAATCCAAGTTGAAATATTTTACCGATGAATTTTGCTGCCATTTTAAACAATTTTAAATTCTATTTATTGATTATTTATTTTGCACTGGCACTGAATTAATTTGGAGAGTTATATTTTTACTCAAAATTGTGTATTTTCGGTAGGCTCTAAGAAGAAGCAGCAGGCTCGCCATGTAATAAGTGAAGAGTAGCTATTTAATAAAAGTCGACTACATGGTATGAACGTTAGTCAAAGAAATTGTGTGAATTCGGTGAATCTCAATAGTCATGGAGGACATAAACGCAATTGTTGTGGAATTTGAATATACTCGTGTAAATATAAATATACATATTGATTGTTTGTGTTTTTTAAATTTATTAATAATTTTTTTTAGCGTGTGTATTGATGCTGTAGAAACTGCAAAACGTCTATTGCATTGAAGACGGATGGTGTAGTTTATCAACAAAAATGAATAAAATTTGATATAGACGATTTAGATTGGGATCTAATTCCTATTGGGTACCGGCCAAAAGTCCCCATTTTTGTCCGTCCGTCCGTCCGTTATCGGAAAGTTTTGATTCTTTCGGACGGACGGACGGACGGACAAATGGATGAACGGACAGAATCAAAAAGTGAACGGACAAGGTTTTCATACGTTCGGACGGACATGCATTAGCCAAAACGGATGGACGGACGGACGTAGTTATATGTATATATAGAGTGAACATGATAACGGACACGGCTCAAAGTCAGATTCATCATTTATATTGAACATGACAAACAATATCATGCTATTTCCAAAAAATGCGTTTCTTGCGCAGGGAAATCAAAAAATCGCGAGTCTTGAGAAATTGATGATTATTTTGCTTAACAAACGGACGCACAAAAACAGGTAGTTTTTTAAAAAGCTGTTAAAAAATGTCACACTTGAAATTAAATTGCTTTTAAACTCTGGATAATAATCGAATTTGGCTATTAATCGATTAAAATTAAAAGTATATTTTTATCACAATAAATATCTAAATATTACCAAAGGTGTGAAACACTCGAGAATTATTTCGAAGTAATGCACAGTACTACAGTGTCATCCACTGAAAAAAAATATTTTCTTAATTTTTGTCCGCATGTTCGCGGCAAAAAAAATAAAAAAATGAGAGTACATGCAATCGGTCGATTTTTCCATGCAAAATGTTGAAATATTTTCGGAGATTTTACTTCATTTTTAATATCTGTAGAGAGATATTAGTTCTGATTGTGTTGCGATCTTAGTTCATTCTCAAATATGAACTCATTTTGCACCGACATTAATTCATTTTTCTCACAAATATTACCCGAACATTCGTTCTTTTTTGTTTGTGTTTTCGAATACTTTTTTTCATCCTATCATTTTCTTTTTGTTCGATTACCGATTACTTTTGAGTGATTCGTCCCTTGGGTTGAAAGCAACCGGGTTGATATACAAATTCTACTAATTATCTGAATCTGCCAATTTTATAGTCTGTGATATTTAACAAAAAATATCTTATGGAAGATTTATATCTATTTGCAGATTTTTTATAAAATTCTCATTTTTTTTACCACACATTGATATTGAAATGTTTCACCGATAAGAAGAATGTAAAAAAATATCTAACAAAAAATGAATGAATTTATGATAACGCATCTATGAATAAGAATCTTTCAAATATATTTATATCTGAGGAAAATCGAAAGATCTATCTATGCTGATCGTAAGATCTTTTTCAACCATTTTTGAAGAAAAGGTGTACATTTACAAAGATTTTGAGGAAATTCTCAATTTTTTCGGCATTAGTGGATACATCTCCGATTTCACGAATTTTGATGTATGCAGTCGACGTTTTAAGATTTGATTGGTCAAATTTCGTAAAAATGGTGCTTCACCTCCAAATTGCGCAAATCCAAAAAGTCGTGGATTGAACGATTTCTCAAGAACCATGCTTTCTTTGTTTGGGGTTTATTATCGTCAGTTTTGCTGTTTCCAGAGCGGAATAAATGACAGCTCAATGATGGGGGAAATATCAAAACAAATACAAAGTACTTGAGTTATTTTGCTTCATTTTTGGAGTCATCCTCCACTTAGCATTGGAATCGCATTAGTGGGCGTTTGTGCTTTATCGTCGCCACTGTAATGGAAACTTACTGCGAGTGGGGACGCCTTGAAAAATAATGACGCCAAGCTGACTCAAATACTTTAAAAACATAAATATCTTGCAAATACTATAAATATGAGACATATTTACAAGCATATTTGCAAATGATGTCATCTAAATATATAAGAATTCGTCTTATTTGGTTTAAATAAAATAAATTTACGGTAAATAATGTAAATAAAGTAAATATTAGTTCAATATTTACTCGCAAATATGAACTAAATATTGTAAATTCTCATAGAATTGCAACATTTTTGACATCTATATAAGAAACAATTTAATTTGCATTTGAGTGGCGCCGTCTATCGTTTCCAAATTAAAAATGATTGAAATCATGATTTTGATATCTATGCACATCAACCGTAGACATTCTATCGGCTCACTACGTACATTGAAGCGAAACAATAGCTGGCGCAAGTTTCTACGTCAACATTGATGCCAATCTGTATAAATTCTGACCAAATTTCGGAAAATATTCCAAATATTTTGTAAATATCGTCGAGTAAACTTATTTGATTATTGATCTTTCCCTATTTTTGATCTACCTCGCATCCGGATAACAACGCTGTCATATTTGAAGTTTGAAGGTGATTCTAGCAATTTATGGTCAATGAATGATTTCTATACTTTTTCTTAATTCAAATAATTATTTTATATGTTGCAGTTTAAGTTTATTCAAACCTTCCAATACTCATTTCAAAAAAAAATTGAGGTCTATTGAGTGAGAAGCGCTCAGCCCAGCAAACCACTGGTCTAAAGTCTCAGATATGTCGGATTTAAATCATTCTTAAGTTTTTATGGAGTAGTTTCAAGAAATTACAGATCTAGATATATTTCGAAAATTGTGAATGCAACAGAAAATATTTTTTATAGCCAAGAATACACAAAAAAAAACATTTTGTAACATTTGGTCCGCTTTAACAACTGACCGTCAGTACATACTCAGAACTGATGTAGTAAAATATTTTCAATGTGTCGGTGAAATGGCATTTTATCGCCATTTGATTTGCATGTGGTGGTCATTTCTGTGTCCAAATTTTCTATCAACAATCGTACACACAATTATGATCGGCTGCAGTCAAGAATATTCGAAATATATTATTTACGTTCATCAGAGTGCGTCAACATGATTGGTGTGATGTTCAACTCTCGCTCTGATAGCCATAGCTACACAGAGATGGAAGAATAGAAGCAAAAGGAAATGAAGAGGTGAAGAAGAACTCACAAATATTCTCATGGCTACTATGATTGCATTTCTTCTGCTTTGTCCATCATGTTAAAGCATTACTGTGTGCCAAAACGAGAGGTGCAGAACTACAAATCATATTCATAGGTTCTCACACAGGGGGTTGAGGGGGCAAATTACCCCCCCCTGAGACATCAAATATGCCTTTACCACCTATACATTTCGGTCAAATTTTCATTACCCTCCTAAAAAATGTATTCAAAAGACTCTCCAATCTGATAACCTTTTTGGCGATTACCCCCCCTAAAATTCAGAGAAATTTTCAATTACCCCTTCGCAAATTAAACAAAATTTCAATTACCCCCCACGATCTACCCCTTAATTTCAGAGCGTGAGTACCTATGATCATATTGCTGCGCTCTGACAAATTCAAGATATATAACAATGTTTTTGGCTATAGCCGATAATGACTGTGAATATGAGTTCAGACAACGGATTTTTGAATTTTATATAGAAATTACCGCCAAATCCGAACCAAATGGCGGTAAAATGCCATTTCACCATCACATTAAAAATATTTTTCTACCACCGAATTGAGTGTGTACTAATATGTAGCGTCACAGCAGTTAATCTGAGCGGTTGACGCTACATGTTAGTACTTGCGGTCAGTTGCTAACGCTGACCAGTGACTAATTTCTCAGTAAAGGGGAAAAAATTCCGCGCGGACGATCATTAGTGTAAAATGACCAACAATAATGGACAATTTACCTCCAAATAGTGGAAAATCTGGCCGATTAAAAAAAAAATCCAAAACTGCATGTAAATGAAGATTTTCTTGTCTCTTTCTCTCGAAATCAGCTCATTCATTTCATTTGTCAGATGATCTCGTCTCATTCAAACACATGTTAGCTTATATTCGCACAATACAGCCAAATAAACAATGAAAATATTCTTCAAATTTGATTTGGTTTGGACTCGATCGTGTGCGTTGGTATTTCTGAGTATATCGACCAAATCAAAACATACCATTACCCCCTAGTAAGAGAATACCCAATAAGAGAAACCTCTCGATAATGGAAAACAAATTGGTACGAAGCGATTCCACTTTTCGGGAGTTTTTTCTGTACGAAATATGCTGACAAGAAGTCAGCTGGTTTGAGATAGGCTTTTATTTGACGGCAATTCAAGTAATTTCACCAAAAATGCTCATGTGAGAGTATTCTCATTGTTGCATTTTGAGTAGTGTTTGTGAAAAAATCACTGCGAGTTCTGTTAGCGTAAATTGTATGGGCTGAAAATTCAGCTAAGAACTGAAGTTTTATTCCAAACATTGAATTTAAAAATCTCAAACCTTGTTTCAACAATAATTTTCACTTGAAAATTTTCTAATTTTTGGATACATTATAAGAATGTATGGTTTTGCAAACTTGATCAATGCCGATTCCAAGTGCTCGGACTTTAATTTCAAAGTCGACTTTAATTTTTTTTTTATTGAAATTGATTACAAAATTGAAAATTTATGAAGCAAAACTTTATTTTTTGCATAAAAAAATGCATTGTGTGTTGATAAAATGTTGATTTTTTGGTTTTGGGCAAGGAAAAATTGTCAAAAAGTTAAAGTCGACTATAAAAATTAAAGTCGACCTTAGGAACCTAGCACTTGGAATCGGCATAACTGATTTTTCTGCAGTGACTTCATAACCCATATAAATTTATTAGGAATTTTTTTTTTGAGTGGATGACACTGTAGTACTGTGCAATACTTCGAAATAATTCCCGAGTGTTTCACACCTTTGGTAATATTTAGATATTTATTGTGATAAAAATATACTTTTAATTTTAATCGATTAATAGCCAAATTCGATTATTATCCAGAGTTTAAAAGCAATTTAATTTTTTCTGATATTTCAAGTGAAATAACATAAGGAGCTTGTGGAAATCTATATTTTTCTTTTTAAACTTGAAAGTAAGTTTGAAATTTTTTAACAGCTTTTTAAAAAACTACCTGTTTTTGTGCGTCCGTTTGTTAAGCAAAATAATCATCAATTTCTCAAGACTCGCGAGTTTTTGATTTCCCTGCGCAAGAAACGCATTTTTTGGAAATAGCATGATATTGTTTGTCATGTTCAATATAAATGATGAATCTGACTTTGAGCCGTATCCGTTATCATGTTCACTCTATATATACATATAACTACGTCCGTCCGTCCATCCGTTTTGGCTAATGCATGTCCGTCCGAACGTATGAAAACCTTGTCCGTTCACTTTTTGATTCTGTCTGTTCATCCATTTGTCCGTCCGTCCGTCCGTCCGAAAGAATCAAAACTTTGTCCGTTCTCAGTTTAATTCCGTCCGTTGTACGTGTCCGTCCGATAACGGACGGACGGACGGACGGACAAAAACGGGGACTTTTGGCCGGTACCCATTCCTATTATCTTGTCCAGATAATACTGGCGCGCACCTTTTGCATCGTTTATTTCCTTTTCGGAAGCTTCCATCATTTTTCTTTTCTTGCTTTCCCTCACTTTGACTAAATTTGCTAGCGCTTGCTCAACTTTTTCTTTTCTTTTTGAGCTCGTAAGCATTCACAACTCAAATGCAACACAAATGACCACAAATTGCTTTAATGAGGAATGAAATGTTTTCTTCTTGTTGTGATGCTTGCTTTTTTCTTTATATTTTTTCTCACTCAGTGCGCAATAAAATGATTCAATTGAACTGCTTTGTTCACTATTTTAACTCTGAGTGCGCATTCACTTGAGAACTATTTTCATTTGTCGTTGAATTGTTTGCATGTATAAGCGTGCTTCCACAAAAGAAAAATATTTCATTTAGAAAAAAGAACACACAATGTTTGTATGTGCACGCTGACACCAATTTGTTTTTTCACTTTGATTTTTTTTTCAAACTTAATGCACAATTTATCGCATGTAAAACAATTGTCGTCGATTTTCCAATTAATTTTAATTTCACTTGCATTTAATACTTGTCAAAGAGGTTCACGTTGAATTTGATGGAAGAGAATAAAATTCACTTGTATTTCGTACGGTTGTTCTGAATAGAATGAGAGAGTGCTTTCATCTCTTGAGCGGCACTCATCGAAACAGCATGTTCGATTTTCAATACTTTCGGTTGCCGATTTCATTTGACAATCTTCGCTTTGTGCACTCTGCTTTAGAGCGCCTCCACACTTTCTTTTGCCGGTTGCGTTGTAGCATCACAACATGCAAGTGTGTCAATCGAGCACATGTGATTTTTGACCGATTATGCATAAAAGGTTCACACAAAAATTGACTGCATACTTTTGCTACACAAAGTGTGTAACAAATGATTTACACTGCAAAATTTGCATAAAAAAAAAGATGTATGACATACTGTATGTAAACAATTTTGCATACACTATGTCACACATCTTTTTTTCATACAAAATTTGCAAAAGTATGCAGTCAATTTTTGCACAATTGTGCTGGAGAAAAGCGTATATATTTTTTTTTCAATGTTTCTCTTTGTTATGTTTGATGCTTGATACGATCACTCAAAAACACAGCGTGTTTTTGTATTGAGCCAGAACATTAGATTTTTTCTCTTCTTCGTTTTGTTCTATTCTTCGTTCACGCATTCGAACATAGTATATGCTTTATATACTGGGCGCACCGTTTACATGCTTTTAGCGTTGTGTGCTTCGTGTATTCAGCATTGTATGAGCATTAAACTTACATTTTTTCTATGCCTGCTTCAATTGACTCGTTGTATATTTTTCAAACGAAACATTTGCCCCGTGCGAAGCTCTAACCGTCAATGCAACGACAAAATGATTGTTACACATTTTATTTTGAATTTTATTTTACGCATTTCAGCCTGTACATTTTAGCTTGTAATGAACAGAAAATAGGCATTTTTTGTTGCTTTGAGAAAACCAGATCGCATTGATTTTGTTTGTTATGCATTTTCTCATGCCACTGTGTCTTTGCTTGTGACACTTGCCTCTTGTTTCATATTGAAACATTGCTGCATTAGCACTAACGGTAAAATAAACTATCGCTTCGTTTCAGTGCCACAGCATTTGACTCTGAATTTCGGCAACAGTGTTTTTTTTTCTTTTGAAAAGGCTAATCTGAACACGAATTTATGTCCTAAATCGCATTGATTTCTGTGTGGTCTGCCTTAGCATTCCATTTGAGTATTTGCTTACGCTTGCTTTTCGAACAGCGGAACTCTCTTTTTTACTTTTCCGCACGAAGTGGGAAAAGTATTGCGATTGTCGAGCGTCTATCCGCGGGCGAAACAGACCTAACACGTACATTTTACCAATTATGACCATGATGGAGTAGTCCAATCTGGTCTAAAATTTCATACGTCCAAGATTATCATACCAACCATCCTTGGTCAAAATTCGAACCAATTCTGTAATCGCGTTCGGAAGTTATCGTGGATACAACAGCAAATTTGTTTCTTCGTGGTAGACCATGATGGACCATCATGGCCGACCGTGTTAAACCGTGTTATTCTGTGGTAGACCATGATGTCCGACTAAATTAAATTGTAGTACACAATATTGAGCGTATAATTTAAAGACACTTTTAACAAATCATACTTTTGATGTGTAATGTTTAACGTTATTTTTAGTACGGAAATATAATGGTCAGTTACAAAGTACACGGTGCGGAAAAGTACGGATTACAAGAGTAATACAATTTATTTTTAACGAAACATTTGCCCCGTGTCAACAAAATTCTGTAGCTAATGTCTCAATAAATTTCGTTCATTATTATTGTTTGGTTTTGCGCATTTCAAAACTGCTGCTTGTGCACTTTCGGCTTTTGTTGCAACGCATAAGTACAACATTTTTCGCTGGAATTGAAACAAATTCGCCTCCATTTTGCCTGTTTTTCATGTCATCGTGCCGTTGCTTATGGCATTCGCATCTCGTTTTCGCATTGAAAGGAGCACATGAAAAAATTTGAAATGCATTCAAAAAATGAACCAATGCTTGTGATTCAATTTAACGAACGTATTATTTTGCACAAACTGTTCTCAATCGCCTGCATTGGCTCAGTGACTTTTCCCGGCGGGCGGGCGGCCAAAATCAATTTTCGTTGGCGGGCGGACAGCGGGCGGACATCTGACATGCAGCGGGCGGGCAGCGGGCGGACACCAGACATGCAGCGGGCGGGCAGCGGGCGGGCAGCGGGCGGGCACCAGACATGTTGCGGGCGGACAGCGGGCGGACAGCGGGCGGACAGCGGGCGGACAGCGGGCGGAAAATATTCATTATTAACTGTAAATCAAAAATTATATAAGGTTTGCTTGAGCGCCCGGGCGGGCGGGCGGTCGGGCGGATTATGAATAGCAGTTTCATTTAACCTTTTAAGAAAGGTAGTATGATTTATGGAGAGGGAATTTTTTTTGATTCTAATAAATTTCAATTTTATTCGTGTTTTATAGGTTATGAATATGATATAATTGTTGTCTTACAAATTCAATGAAAAAAACACTTATAAATTGTTGAATAAGCCTCACAAAGACTTCAAAATTTCAAACGTTATTGTACCTGTCAAATTGATGAACTCTTTTCAAATGGAATATAGCTTAAAAAAAAAATTCTATGAAATGTCCATGTTTTTATGTACTTTAGAAACACCTTTTCAAAACTACAAAAAATGATCAAAATCACAAAAAATGCATTATATTTTGGACCAATAACTTTGAAACAAAATGTGAATATTTCGAATAATTTTACCATCTCCATGAATAGAAAGTGTTTATTCGCGAATTTCAGAGCATTTTTCGAACGAAATAGTAAAGAGCCTGAGAATTTTCACGGTTTTTCAGATATTTTCCAATGAATCGGTGGAAAAAACACACAAAAATGGACAGTTTTGAGTCCGTTTCCCTGATTCCAAGCCAAATATTTTTTAAACCATATAACTGATTTTAATGAGTGATGCACGTTTGATAGCTACAATTGCCTAATTACATAAACTGTTCCATGGTTCTTTGTTGCTACGATAACAGTTTTTGTATTCCTTTCGAAAGATTTTTCGGGCGGTCGGGCGGTCGGGCGGTCGGGCGGGAACTAATTTTTTTTCTTTTTCAAAATTCTGCTTTTGTCGCTGACTTTGTTCAATGGATGTTTTTTTGTTTTGACTGTGAAATACAAATTTAATTAATAAATAATTATCTCAAAGAATAAAACATGATACACACTTGACGGAAATGCATTGGATGCCATTAATGATAGAAATTCAAAGGCCGAAATTTCCTCATCCTTCAACTGTTGGGTGCAGATTTTAATTTTTTCATCACGCCATTGATCCTCTGGCCTTTTCGGTTTGGGGTTCACATTATCTCCCTTTGAAAGTCGATATAAGTCGGTTGATTTTGTTGCTTCGTGTAAACTCAGGCTTTCAATGAACTGGAAGATATTAGGGTGCTTCCGAAATGTTCTTTGAACTACTGAATTTATGCCCTCTAACGGCGAAGTAGTTCGCGAATTCAAATCACAAACTGAAAGTGTATTTTTTTCATTCTGTGGACAAATTAGAGGTAGTTTAATTAAATGTTTATGTGACTTCATAACGGGAAGTTAACACAACTAACCAGTTTTAGCCAAAATCTTTCAAAATATGAGAATAAATTGGCAAAAGTCTTATCCATTTTTTTCTCTACCGCAAATTCTTTGATTGTTTCGTAGGCAGGAACGATTTGATGTTCTGGTAAGAGAGGAATGTCGCCCAGCATTCTTTTAATTTTCCGTGCATTTCCGCTCTTGCTAAGGATGCGCTTCATTCTTAAGGTGTTGCACTTCCTATTCACTGCACGCTTGAGGTGAAACCAGCATCCTCGAATTTTTACGTGTGGCCACATCTTCCTTATCCCTGCTCGCATTCCTGGTTCAAAGTCAGTCATGAACTCAGCTGGCTTAAATTCAAAAATGTTGCTTTCAATATACTTGAAGACGGTGTAGTAAGCAGCAGTAGTCTTTCGGCTCATCAAACAATAAACCAGCGGAAATATCTGTAAATTTTGTAAGTCTTTTTTCAGTATTTTGAAATGATGGGCGTGCGGGCGTGCGGGCGTGCGTACGAATGAAAAATAAAATAAACATATCTTTAATTACTCACATCATTTCTGTACTCTATGGTTATAATGAGCATTTGGTAATATCCCATAGGCAGCGAATCAAACGTTCCATCCATTGAGAAAATCCGCGACTTCGGCAATATGTTTTTTTCCATAAAATCGATTGCGAAGTGGGAGGCGAAGATAGTAAATTCACACTCCTGGGTGATAACAGTATCAACGTAAAAACGTTTATCACCATCGTGTGTATAGCCATATTTGCTGAGGATTTCTGGTTTCTTGAAATCGATTTGAAGTTTTTCAATTGAGCTTGGAATTTTGGGATGGACTCGGTTCTTGCTGCGCTCGAGCGTTCGCTTCACTTGATTGTAACTCAAGTTACTATTGGTGATTCCACGCCTTTGCATCGAAGTGGAAAATTATATTTTAATAGTTTTCTCGAACAATTTATACAAAAAACGTAATTAGAACACCAATCACCAATCAAGAATAGAATGATACAAACACCATGAGACGAAACAATTTGACGACACAGTTTGTTATTTGGATTTATTTACTTCGATATTTCTCGCTGAAAAATATGTCTAGTAGGAATCCTGTGAGCATCCTCTGGATGATTGTCCCGTAAATGTTTGCAAGCGTCCTTCAAATTTTGCATGCTCCTTTTATCAGCAACCAGTGTTTTGTGATCAGGATGAGCTGTGTGTGGCATGTTCACATCCATCCTTTCGCACAAACCATTAGCAAGGAGGCGAACTCGTGATGTGCATTTGACGTAATTTAAATGGCCCTTCTTTCTTCGGTCAGAAAGCACACTTTGGTAGCACACAAAAATTTTTGTTCCATTTTTTCGCTTATCTTCAAAAGTGTAAAGCATTTCTTCACATGGAACGTAAAGAATATCGCCCCCAAACTTTCCTTTGATGATTTCACACTGCATTATAGTAGCGGGCAGACGGGACGAATTGATGTGAGCGGACGCGCGGACGTGCGAACAGTCGGGCGGGCGGATGATCGGTCACAAAATGTAAAGAACGTTGTAGAGATCAATGTGTGGATGACGAATTCAATCTTATCTATGTTAGGGCAAATTCACAAAATTTGCATAATTAAGTCCAACAGACCAAAACAGAGAAGTTAAAATCTATGTGACAGGAATGTAATTTGTGATACTTTTCATATCAACAGCAAAACATGGAAATTTCAAAACGTTTTTAGTGCACTTCACTAGTGAATATAAAACATACAATTATGCTTACAATTCAAATTGAATTGAAGCGGACACGGATAAGTGAAGAAGAATGTCACAATCACGCGTCACATAAATGTATGGTTTCAGTAATTACTCGCCCGAAAAATTCTCACAAATCTAATTTTCGCTGTTCAGTGGCCATTAATACGCCAAGTCATCAGCGAAAACAAGATGGCTCGCTTCGCTCGAAAAGTATACTCTCTTCCATCTTCCATTCTTTTAGTTTGTTGATGCAACAAACCTTATAGCACTACATGTAATGTCTAAAATTACTGCTCAACGAACATTATTTATTGTTTAAATTTTATTGTTTTTTTTTCCAAACAGCTAACGTTTATTTTACGCTATGGTGTAGGGATTTAGTTTAGGAAATATATGATTGATTAGCTGCTTCACCGCACTTTGCGCGGCTTGCAGCATCGTATCACAAAATATTTTAAATATTTAATTTCAAATATGATTTATTTCAATTGTAAGTAAAGCTCATGATCGGCCACCATGGTCTATCATGATCCATCGTGGTCGGTAATCATGGTCTACCACGGCTTACCACGGTCTACCACCGTCTATTAAGGTCGGCCATCATGGACTACCACGGTCCATCGTGGTCAGCCAAATGGGCTAGGTGGAGAAAAAAAAACACCTAGGACAATAGCCTACATTTCACCACACGGACGGACAACACCCTGTCCATTGTACACCTTTATGTATAACAAAGTGAAAAACGCACATTTGCACTGTATATTTTTGCAGTACTCGTACAATAGCCTTACGCATTTGTAAGTACTTGCAAAAATCACATGGACTCGCAGTCGATTTTCGAAGATGAATCCCCCTAGTATTAAACATTTTGGGAGCGGGCAGGCAGGCGGGCGGGCGGACGGATGGAGCGGTTATGAAATGGTTTCATTACACAAATATCTTTTTCGGTGAATTATTGGGTAAGTTAGTTTAATATTTTATAATTTTTTAAATTTCATGAAAATCGTCTTGATTCGCGGTGTACTGTTAACTTCCTGCATTTATTACATCTATCATCCCGGTTTAACTAGACAATTTTTGAAAATTTCATTTCACCATGCACTAACACAATCCTAACACCATCGTGGTCAGCCAAATGGGCTAGGTGGAGAAAAAAAAAACACCTAGGACAATAGCCTACATTTCACCACACGGACGGACAACACCCTGTCCATTGTACACCTTTATGTATAACAAAGTGAAAAACGCACATTTGCACTGTATATTTTTGCAGTACTCGTACAATAGCCTTACGCATTTGTAAGTACTTGCAAAAATCACATGGACTCGCAGTCGATTTTCGAAGATGAATCCCCCTAGTATTAAACATTTTGAGAGCGGGCAGGCAGGCGGGCGGATGGAGCGGTTAAGAAATGGTTTCATTACACAAATATCTTTTTCGGTGAATTATTGGGTAAGTTAATTTAATATTTTATAATTTTTTAAATTTCATGAAAATCGTCTTGATTCGCGGTGTACTGTTAACTTCCTGCATTTATTACATCTATCATCCCGGTTTAACTAGACAATTTTTGAAAATTTCATTTCACCATGCACTAACACAATCCTAACACAATTTCTATCCTTTACACAATAAACATGCACTCAGTAATTTAACGTTTTATTTGAAAGCAATTTATTCATTTTGATAATATCATTCGAAGCAATAAATTAATTTTCATTTTTTTAAACATACTAAAAAGCATATTCATAACTTTTTGAAATACCTTTTATCGATTGAAAAAATCGGGAACGCGCGAATGAACAGTCTCGTAAAATTAACCAGAGAAAACTGACCACTTTCTCTATTAGCACTTGTTACATTTCATTGGAATTTGTTTCTAAAGTGTGCCGATAGAATCAAACGACGCAATTTTCTATGTGGGAATAATGGTATATTTGAAGGTAACGGTACATTCAATCTGAGCCGAAGTGTGTTTCATTTTTCAAACATTTCCAAGAATTGAACACTTAGCCGCTCTCAGGCTCAAAACGCTGAACATTGTGGTTGTTGTGGTGTGTGATACAGTTAAGCCATTGCTGCATGCTCGATGCGTTCCATCTGAATTCGTTTCCATGTATATACAGTTGAGCCGTGTGTGTATATGTGATACAGTGGTGCTGTGCTATTCAGTGAGGCCTAATAAATACAGATAAACAAATACTTCGATGACAACATTTTATCAATGTGTTTTTTTGTTTTATTTATCCTCACTGAATGGTACAGCACCACTGTATCACATATACACACACAGTTGAGTAACTGTACAAGGAAACGAATTCAAATCAAACTTATCGAGGCACCAAGTACCAAAAAATCAACGCTTCAGAAAGTGAGTCAGTCGAGAGATTTTATTCCATGAGAGCATTCATATTTTATGACAAGTGAGTGACACCATTCAATATGGTGAGTTTATAATTATTAACACACAATAAACGGAATAATTGTTCAGATTTTGTGTATTTGTAATGGTTTTTCTCAAATCTGAACACGAACAAAAATTCAAATTTCGGAGCAACAATTCAATTTTTTCTCAATCGTTAACGAACATTACAAATTGAATTCAGATGTACGTGTCGCACTACAAATAAACATAGCACAGCTTGCTATTAACGATTGTGAAAAAATTTTGCTCAGAAATTTGATCTTTTGTTCAGGTTTGAGAAAAACCCTTACAAATGAAAAACCCTTACAAATACACAAAACCTGAACAATTATTCCGTTTTTTTTTTTTGTGTTCATTCTCCTAATTTTTTAAAATGGTTTCCATGCGATAGAAGTGAATAGCAAAACAAACCAAAAAAAAAATGTGTGTGTGTTTTCTCCTCTGATTTTAGTGTTTTTTTGATACGTTTGTGATGGAAAAAAAATCCGATGAGATGCAACAAGTTGTTCGTAATGCACGTGTATAAATTGTGTTAATTGTATCGCATGAGAATGAAAACATTCGAAAGTTTTCGATTTCGATTCAATAAGCTGTTTTCAAACAGCTTGAAAGAAGTGCACAGTGAAATTGTATTCGAAAATAGATGAACAATGATTTTGATAAATGGCACTCAATTTGCAAAACATCATATCACGTAAATGAAATTATTCGGTTGCATTTTATTGTGTAAATTTAAAAAATTATGAAACTCTTACAAAATTATTCACCGAAACCATTCCGCTTGCCCGCCCGCTTGCCCGCCCGATTAGCTTATTTTACACATGCCGCATAAACGATTTTAGGAGAAAAATAATCAAGCGAATTGATAACAAAAAAGATTCAAATCAACAAAAACCTAAACAAATACAATACATCAGCCAATGAAGGGCGCCAACCGAATTGTGTTTTTTTTTCCAAAATGTTTTAGCTACAGCAAAAAGCCTACGCGTTAAAGACCGTTCGCTATAGCACATTTTATGCAGTAAGTCGAATAAAAAAAAATATTTTTTCAACTAATTTTCACTGATATACCGCCAGACACACACACAAACACACACTATGCGCATATAATTAGAAAAATCATTTGGACGACAAACTAGGAGAAAACAAAACAGATGAACTACAAATAATATGAGAAGAAAAAAAAACGGTAGACGCTTTGAGGTTGAATTTTCGAATTTCGGTTTCATTCTAATGATTTCAATTTTTAAATAAGCGACGAATTCAGATCTGTTTCAGACTGACACCTTCCTCTTCTCAATTCAAAAGACTAAAGTGTTCGATTGGCGTGTGTCCTCTATGCAATAATTCTTCAGAATTTATTTGAATTGAAATTTAGCATAATATTTATTTTATAATTTGCCTTCGATATTGGTCGGCTCGTTGCATTAATGAATGTGATAAACGGGAACCCATTCGAACAGAAATGAAAGTGAAAAACTGTCTCAATTCTTAGCTAAGCAAACAAGCAAATCTATCATTTTAATCTAAAATTTAATTTAGACTAGGATGGGAATTGCATTTTAGGTAACACAAGCAAACAAACAAACAGCAAACAAAATAAATCTTGAGAAAATCTATTTTCGCAAATAATTATTTCGTATTCGATATATGTTTGAAACTCTTTAGGACAACAACATGAAAACAAAAAAAAATTAAACTCTATTTAATGTTATAGCATACAAATATATCGTTTCAAATCTATCTGTATCCGTTCAAAATATAGTTTATTAGCCAATTTTATCGTTCTTAGGCCAAACTTAGGTAATTCCCGATGGTTTGTTTGTGAAACACACACAAAAAATTGATGTGAAAATCAATATTTGGATATTTAGTATATTTCAAGTAAGAAAATTGTGTATCATCATTTCAATCTCTGTAACCGATTCTGAAACCCAGATTGATAATGGCAATTCGATGAAATTCCCCTTAAATCGGTGTGAACAGCAATCAATTTTTGGTTATTTTCAATCAATCAAGATTTTCATTTGGTTTTGACCTAGTAGAATGACGCAAGCACATATGCAAGTAGACACGCCATTCCAAGCAAATTTTCAAGATGGCGGCGTCATATTGTGTGTTTCAATAAAAATCATAAATCGATTTGTGAGTGTGTGCAGTCGAATTAGAGCCGAAATTTCGTTGTGATTTTTGCTTTCGTGTTGCAACCAACACATTTAAACGGCTACAGCGTCTTTGTGAAAAGGTACACAAGTGGAACGTGGCTTGCTGTATGTATATTTATATTGGTTCAAAGGCGGTAGCACCATCTATGTTTGTGATACACCATTCAATCGTTCGCTAGCTTTCAATTAGTAAACAATTTTTGTGTTCGCTGACAAATGTGAAAAACCGAAACATTTTTCAGCAGTGGAAATACGCAATTGGTAATTTGATTAGTTTTGATATTTATTTGAAATTAGTAAAAGTGTTTTTTACAAGAAATTTTGAATTGTTTGAATGGTGGTATGCATTTTTAGCGAGTTTTTTTTTTATTGGTTTGTTTGAATTCAACCGCAAACCACGTGTTAGTAAAATATTTTCTTTTGCTTGATATGATTCAATACCGTAACGAGTGTTGCGAATTCTCTTGAATTGATTTTTTGTTCAGGTTTGAGAAAAACCCTTACAAATACACAAAACCTGAACAATTATTCCGTTTTTTTGTGTTCATTCTCCTAATTTTTTAAAATGGTTTCCATTTTGGAAACAAAATGGCGGTGTATTCAATTGTCTCATGCGATAGAAGTGAATAGCAAAACAAAAAAAAAAAATGTGTGTGTGTTTTCTCCTCTGATTTTAGTGTTTTTTTTTATACGTTTGTGATGGAAAAAAAATCCGATGAGATGCAACAAGTTGTTCGTAATGCACGTGTATAAATTGTGTTAATTGTATCGCATGAGAATGAAAACATTCGAAAGTTTTCGATTTCGATTCAATAAGCTGTTTTCAAACAGCTTGAAAGAAGTGCACAGTGAAATTGTATTCGAAAATAGATGAACAATGATTTTGATAAATGGCACTCAATTTGCAAAACATCATATCACGTAAATGAAATTATTCGGGTGCATTTTATTGTGTATCATCTTTATTGAAATAGCGACGCATTCAATATATTGACGTTTGTGCAGACAGTTCTTTCAATCCAATTTGATTTAACTTTATATCTATCATGCTCCGCTTTTTATTATTTTGGATGATGAGTGATTTCAATGCCAATGTTTCTATTTCTTTCTCAGATTTTTGTTTTCAACTGAAGATTCCAATTAAGTTTGATAAAGCGAAAAGGATTCAACTCAAAGGCAGAATTTTTTTCATACTGACAGTAAAATGGTGAGTAATAGTAAATTTGACAGAATATTACCATTATTTGGGACAAAATTGACTAGTGATACCGGGATGATTGATGTAAACATTATGAAACTCTTGCAAAATTATTCACCGAAACCATTTCATAACCGACCAACCGCCCTGTTCGAAAGTTTTGAATTTAGATTCGATAATTTTTAACAGCGCATAAACGTAGTTTGGACGTAGGTTTTATTAACGGGCTATTATACATAAAAAATATATCAGCCACAAATTAAGTCCACTGAAAGTTCCATATTCTTGTTGTTTAATTCTCCTGCATATTTTTTCAATATCTTAACAAACAGCTTGAAAGAAGTGCACAGTGAAATTGTATTCGAAAATAGATGAACAATGATTTTGATAAATGGCACTCAATTTGCAAAACATCATATCACGTAAATGAAATTATTCGGTTGCATTTTATTGTGTAAATTTAAAAAATTATGAAACTCTTACAAAATTATTCACCGAAACCATTCCGCTTGCCCGCCCGCTTGCCCGCCCGATTAGCTTATTTTACACATGCCGCATAAACGATTTTAGGAGAAAAATAATCAAGCGAATTGATAACAAAAAAGATTCAAATCAACAAAAACCTAAACAAATACAATACATCAGCCAATGAAGGGCGCCAACCGAATTGTGTTTTTTTTTCCAAAATGTTTTAGCTACAGCAAAAAGCCTACACGTTAAAGACCGTTCGCTATAGCACATTTTATGCAGTAAGTCGAATAAAAAAAAATATTTTTTCAACTAATTTTCACTGATATACCGCCAGACACACACACAAACACACACTATGCGCATATAATTAGAAAAATCATTTGGACGACAAACTAGGAGAAAACAAAACAGATGAACTACAAATAATATGAGAAGAAAAAAAAACGGTAGACGCTTTGAGGTTGAATTTTCGAAAATAAAAACCCCAAAACACTAAAAATATTAATAAATTATAATTTAATGGGCGGATAGAACGGTCAGTCCGAAATTTTACATATTTTCAACAGCCTGTAGTGTGTATACTACATAGATTTTCACAACACACATGGAATAATTGTTCCGCCCGGCTGCCCGGCTGCCCGACCGCCACACTAAAAACCAATTAACAAACAAAAATCGGTCAACAGCGTCGTTCGGTAGGCAATCATAAAGATTATTCGGCTTATTTGACATATTTCACCATTCGAAGTCGATACATTTGTCATTGGAAATCTTAGCTCATGAAAAGTCTCTCATTTGTTGACAAAACGTTCCCGTTTATGCATGAGTCACAGAAATATTTGTTTCTTCATTCGCACTTGATGTTCGTTTCATCTGAACTCTTTCCCTTGTTGATTATTGTGTGTTTATGTGATACATTTGTGCCGCTCAGTCAGGGTATAAAAACAACAAAATGTTGACGACAAAATTGTTTCAATGTGTTTTTTTTTTATTTAGCCTGACTGGACGGTATAACTATATCACATACACACTAGTCAACTGACGATTCGGTGTTTAAATAAATAAGATTTTCAAAAATAATGCGTACTTGATGCCACGATGTGTTTTAACATTCAACAATAAGAATTGAACACTTAGCCGCTCTCAGGCGCATGACGCTGAATATTGTGGTTGTTGTGGTGTGTGATACAGTTAAGTCATTGCTGCATGCTCGATGCGTTCCATCTGAATTCGTTTCCATGTATATACAGTTGAGCCGTGTGTGTATATGTGATACAGTGGTGCTGTGCTATTCAGTGAGGCTTAATAAAACAGATAAACAAATACTTCGATGACAACATTTTATCAATGTGTTTTTTTGTTTTATTTATCCTCACTGAATGGTACAGCACCACTGTATCACATATACACACACAGTTGAGTAACTGTACAAGGAAACGAATTCAAATCAAACTTATCGAGGCACCAAGTACCAAAAAATCAACGCTTCAGAAAGTGAGTCAGTCGAGAGATTTTATTCCATGAGAGCATTCATATTTTATGACAAGTGAGTGACACCATTCAATATGGTGAGTTTATAATTATTAACACACAATAAACGGAATAATTGTTCAGATTTTGTGTATTTGTAATGGTTTTTCTCAAATCTGAACACGAACAAAAATTCAAATTTCGGAGCAACAATTCAATTTTTTCTCAATCGTTAACGAACATTACAAATTGAATTCAGATGTACGTGTCGCACTACAAATAAACATAGCACAGCTTGCTATTAACGATTGTGAAAAAATTTTGCTCAGAAATTTGATCTTTTGTTCAGGTTTGAGAAAAACCCTTACAAATGAAAAACCCTTACAAATACACAAAACCTGAACAATTATTCCGTTTTTTTTTTTGTGTTCATTCTCCTAATTTTTTAAAATGGTTTCCATGCGATAGAAGTGAATAGCAAAACAAACCAAAAAAAAAATGTGTGTGTGTTTTCTCCTCTGATTTTAGTGTTTTTTTGATACGTTTGTGATGGAAAAAAAATCCGATGAGATGCAACAAGTTGTTCGTAATGCACGTGTATAAATTGTGTTAATTGTATCGCATGAGAATGAAAACATTCGAAAGTTTTCGATTTCGATTCAATAAGCTGTTTTCAAACAGCTTGAAAGAAGTGCACAGTGAAATTGTATTCGAAAATAGATGAACAATGATTTTGATAAATGGCACTCAATTTGCAAAACATCATATCACGTAAATGAAATTATTCGGTTGCATTTTATTGTGTAAATTTAAAAAATTATGAAACTCTTACAAAATTATTCACCGAAACCATTCCGCTTGCCCGCCCGCTTGCCCGCCCGATTAGCTTATTTTACACATGCCGCATAAACGATTTTAGGAGAAAAATAATCAAGCGAATTGATAACAAAAAAGATTCAAATCAACAAAAACCTAAACAAATACAATACATCAGCCAATGAAGGGCGCCAACCGAATTGTGTTTTTTTTTCCAAAATGTTTTAGCTACAGCAAAAAGCCTACACGTTAAAGACCGTTCGCTATAGCACATTTTATGCAGTAAGTCGAATAAAAAAAAATATTTTTTCAACTAATTTTCACTGATATACCGCCAGACACACACACAAACACACACTATGCGCATATAATTAGAAAAATCATTTGGACGACAAACTAGGAGAAAACAAAACAGATGAACTACAAATAATATGAGAAGAAAAAAAAACGGTAGACGCTTTGAGGTTGAATTTTCGAATTTCGGTTTCATTCTAATGATTTCAATTTTTAAATAAGCGACGAATTCAGATCTGTTTCAGACTGACACCTTCCTCTTCTCAATTCAAAAGACTAAAGTGTTCGATTGGCGTGTGTCCTCTATGCAATAATTCTTCAGAATTTATTTGAATTGAAATTTAGCATAATATTTATTTTATAATTTGCCTTCGATATTGGTCGGCTCGTTGCATTAATGAATGTGATAAACGGGAACCCATTCGAACAGAAATGAAAGTGAAAAACTGTCTCAATTCTTAGCTAAGCAAACAAGCAAATCTATCATTTTAATCTAAAATTTAATTTAGACTAGGATGGGAATTGCATTTTAGGTAACACAAGCAAACAAACAAACAGCAAACAAAATAAATCTTGAGAAAATCTATTTTCGCAAATAATTATTTCGTATTCGATATATGTTTGAAACTCTTTAGGACAACAACATGAAAACAAAAAAAAATTAAACTCTATTTAATGTTATAGCATACAAATATATCGTTTCAAATCTATCTGTATCCGTTCAAAATATAGTTTATTAGCCAATTTTATCGTTCTTAGGCCAAACTTAGGTAATTCCCGATGGTTTGTTTGTGAAACACACACAAAAAATTGATGTGAAAATCAATATTTGGATATTTAGTATATTTCAAGTAAGAAAATTGTGTATCATCATTTCAATCTCTGTAACCGATTCTGAAACCCAGATTGATAATGGCAATTCGATGAAATTCCCCTTAAATCGGTGTGAACAGCAATCAATTTTTGGTTATTTTCAATCAATCAAGATTTTCATTTGGTTTTGACCTAGTAGAATGACGCAAGCACATATGCAAGTAGACACGCCATTCCAAGCAAATTTTCAAGATGGCGGCGTCATATTGTGTGTTTCAATAAAAATCATAAATCGATTTGTGAGTGTGTGCAGTCGAATTAGAGCCGAAATTTCGTTGTGATTTTTGCTTTCGTGTTGCAACCAACACATTTAAACGGCTACAGCGTCTTTGTGAAAAGGTACACAAGTGGAACGTGGCTTGCTGTATGTATATTTATATTGGTTCAAAGGCGGTAGCACCATCTATGTTTGTGATACACCATTCAATCGTTCGCTAGCTTTCAATTAGTAAACAATTTTTGTGTTCGCTGACAAATGTGAAAAACCGAAACATTTTTCAGCAGTTGGCAAGAGGAAAATAAAAAAGAATAAAAAATAAGTAAAAAATAAAGAAATAAGAATGAAAAATTAAATATAGAAAGTAATTGATATAAAAATATAAGACTAAGAATATTTAGAACGAAGAAAATGAACCAACACAAAAACAATATAAAAAAATAAGAGCCTACAACTAAGAAAAAAATAGAAAGTATAAATAATAAATACAAAAAACAGAAAAAGAATAAAAACAATTAAGATTAAAAGAAGAGAAAATAAGATCCAAATATAGTAAAAAATTTATAATCAAATTCAAAGTAAAAATAAATAAGATTTATTTAATAAAAATTTAATTGTAAAAATATAATAAAAAAAATAGAAAAAACATACAAATAAATAAGAAATTAATTAAATATTAAAAAAAATAGATACTAAGAAAAATAAGAAAACAAGATAAACAAATGAGATAAAAACTAAAATAGATTAATACAATGACAGCAAAATAAACGAAAAAGCACGTAAATTAGAGAAAAAACATAACCAGAATAAACAAACAAAAGTAAATAAAAAAATAAAATAAAAAAATTATACGCAATTGGTAATTTGATTAGTTTTGATATTTATTTGAAATTAGTAAAAGTGTTTTTTACAAGAAATTTTGAATTGTTTGAATGGTGGTATGCATTTTTAGCGAGTTTTTTTTTTATTGGTTTGTTTGAATTCAACCGCAAACCACGTGTTAGTAAAATATTTTCTTTTGCTTGATATGATTCAATACCGTAACGAGTGTTGCGAATTCTCTTGAATTGATTTTTTGTTCAGGTTTGAGAAAAACCCTTACAAATACACAAAACCTGAACAATTATTCCGTTTTTTTGTGTTCATTCTCCTAATTTTTTAAAATGGTTTCCATTTTGGAAACAAAATGGCGGTGTATTCAATTGTCTCATGCGATAGAAGTGAATAGCAAAACAAAAAAAAAAAAATGTGTGTGTGTTTTCTCCTCTGATTTTAGTGTTTTTTTTTATACGTTTGTGATGGAAAAAAAATCCGATGAGATGCAACAAGTTGTTCGTAATGCACGTGTATAAATTGTGTTAATTGTATCGCATGAGAATGAAAACATTCGAAAGTTTTCGATTTCGATTCAATAAGCTGTTTTCAAACAGCTTGAAAGAAGTGCACAGTGAAATTGTATTCGAAAATAGATGAACAATGATTTTGATAAATGGCACTCAATTTGCAAAACATCATATCACGTAAATGAAATTATTCGGGTGCATTTTATTGTGTATCATCTTTATTGAAATAGCGACGCATTCAATATATTGACGTTTGTGCAGACAGTTCTTTCAATCCAATTTGATTTAACTTTATATCTATCATGCTCCGCTTTTTATTATTTTGGATGATGAGTGATTTCAATGCCAATGTTTCTATTTCTTTCTCAGATTTTTGTTTTCAACTGAAGATTCCAATTAAGTTTGATAAAGCGAAAAGGATTCAACTCAAAGGCAGAATTTTTTTCATACTGACAGTAAAATGGTGAGTAATAGTAAATTTGACAGAATATTACCATTATTTGGGACAAAATTGACTAGTGATACCGGGATGATTGATGTAAACATTATGAAACTCTTGCAAAATTATTCACCGAAACCATTTCATAACCGACCAACCGCCCTGTTCGAAAGTTTTGAATTTAGATTCGATAATTTTTAACAGCGCATAAACGTAGTTTGGACGTAGGTTTTATTAACGGGCTATTATACATAAAAAATATATCAGCCACAAATTAAGTCCACTGAAAGTTCCATATTCTTGTTGTTTAATTCTCCTGCATATTTTTTCAATATCTTAACAAACAGCTTGAAAGAAGTGCACAGTGAAATTGTATTCGAAAATAGATGAACAATGATTTTGATAAATGGCACTCAATTTGCAAAACATCATATCACGTAAATGAAATTATTCGGTTGCATTTTATTGTGTAAATTTAAAAAATTATGAAACTCTTACAAAATTATTCACCGAAACCATTCCGCTTGCCCGCCCGCTTGCCCGCCCGATTAGCTTATTTTACACATGCCGCATAAACGATTTTAGGAGAAAAATAATCAAGCGAATTGATAACAAAAAAGATTCAAATCAACAAAAACCTAAACAAATACAATACATCAGCCAATGAAGGGCGCCAACCGAATTGTGTTTTTTTTTCCAAAATGTTTTAGCTACAGCAAAAAGCCTACACGTTAAAGACCGTTCGCTATAGCACATTTTATGCAGTAAGTCGAATAAAAAAAAATATTTTTTCAACTAATTTTCACTGATATACCGCCAGACACACACACAAACACACACTATGCGCATATAATTAGAAAAATCATTTGGACGACAAACTAGGAGAAAACAAAACAGATGAACTACAAATAATATGAGAAGAAAAAAAAACGGTAGACGCTTTGAGGTTGAATTTTCGAAAATAAAAACCCCAAAACACTAAAAATATTAATAAATTATAATTTAATGGGCGGATAGAACGGTCAGTCCGAAATTTTACATATTTTCAACAGCCTGTAGTGTGTATACTACATAGATTTTCACAACACACATGGAATAATTGTTCCGCCCGGCTGCCCGGCTGCCCGACCGCCACACTAAAAACCAATTAACAAACAAAAATCGGTCAACAGCGTCGTTCGGTAGGCAATCATAAAGATTATTCGGCTTATTTGACATATTTCACCATTCGAAGTCGATACATTTGTCATTGGAAATCTTAGCTCATGAAAAGTCTCTCATTTGTTGACAAAACGTTCCCGTTTATGCATGAGTCACAGAAATATTTGTTTCTTCATTCGCACTTGATGTTCGTTTCATCTGAACTCTTTCCCTTGTTGATTATTGTGTGTTTATGTGATACATTTGTGCCGCTCAGTCAGGGTATAAAAACAACAAAATGTTGACGACAAAATTGTTTCAATGTGTTTTTTTTTTATTTAGCCTGACTGGACGGTATAACTATATCACATACACACTAGTCAACTGACGATTCGGTGTTTAAATAAATAAGATTTTCAAAAATAATGCGTACTTGATGCCACGATGTGTTTTAACATTCAACAATAAGAATTGAACACTTAGCCGCTCTCAGGCGCATGACGCTGAATATTGTGGTTGTTGTGGTGTGTGATACAGTTAAGTCATTGCTGCATGCTCGATGCGTTCCATCTGAATTCGTTTCCATGTATATACAGTTGAGCCGTGTGTGTATATGTGATACAGTGGTGCTGTGCTATTCAGTGAGGCTTAATAAAACAGATAAACAAATACTTCGATGACAACATTTTATCAATGTGTTTTTTTGTTTTATTTATCCTCACTGAATGGTACAGCACCACTGTATCACATATACACACACAGTTGAGTAACTGTACAAGGAAACGAATTCAAATCAAACTTATCGAGGCACCAAGTACCAAAAAATCAACGCTTCAGAAAGTGAGTCAGTCGAGAGATTTTATTCCATGAGAGCATTCATATTTTATGACAAGTGAGTGACACCATTCAATATGGTGAGTTTATAATTATTAACACACAATAAACGGAATAATTGTTCAGATTTTGTGTATTTGTAATGGTTTTTCTCAAATCTGAACACGAACAAAAATTCAAATTTCGGAGCAACAATTCAATTTTTTCTCAATCGTTAACGAACATTACAAATTGAATTCAGATGTACGTGTCGCACTACAAATAAACATAGCACAGCTTGCTATTAACGATTGTGAAAAAATTTTGCTCAGAAATTTGATCTTTTGTTCAGGTTTGAGAAAAACCCTTACAAATGAAAAACCCTTACAAATACACAAAACCTGAACAATTATTCCGTTTTTTTTTTTGTGTTCATTCTCCTAATTTTTTAAAATGGTTTCCATGCGATAGAAGTGAATAGCAAAACAAACCAAAAAAAAAATGTGTGTGTGTTTTCTCCTCTGATTTTAGTGTTTTTTTGATACGTTTGTGATGGAAAAAAAATCCGATGAGATGCAACAAGTTGTTCGTAATGCACGTGTATAAATTGTGTTAATTGTATCGCATGAGAATGAAAACATTCGAAAGTTTTCGATTTCGATTCAATAAGCTGTTTTCAAACAGCTTGAAAGAAGTGCACAGTGAAATTGTATTCGAAAATAGATGAACAATGATTTTGATAAATGGCACTCAATTTGCAAAACATCATATCACGTAAATGAAATTATTCGGTTGCATTTTATTGTGTAAATTTAAAAAATTATGAAACTCTTACAAAATTATTCACCGAAACCATTCCGCTTGCCCGCCCGCTTGCCCGCCCGATTAGCTTATTTTACACATGCCGCATAAACGATTTTAGGAGAAAAATAATCAAGCGAATTGATAACAAAAAAGATTCAAATCAACAAAAACCTAAACAAATACAATACATCAGCCAATGAAGGGCGCCAACCGAATTGTGTTTTTTTTTTCCAAAATGTTTTAGCTACAGCAAAAAGCCTACACGTTAAAGACCGTTCGCTATAGCACATTTTATGCAGTAAGTCGAATAAAAAAAAATATTTTTTCAACTAATTTTCACTGATATACCGCCAGACACACACACAAACACACACTATGCGCATATAATTAGAAAAATCATTTGGACGACAAACTAGGAGAAAACAAAACAGATGAACTACAAATAATATGAGAAGAAAAAAAAACGGTAGACGCTTTGAGGTTGAATTTTCGAATTTCGGTTTCATTCTAATGATTTCAATTTTTAAATAAGCGACGAATTCAGATCTGTTTCAGACTGACACCTTCCTCTTCTCAATTCAAAAGACTAAAGTGTTCGATTGGCGTGTGTCCTCTATGCAATAATTCTTCAGAATTTATTTGAATTGAAATTTAGCATAATATTTATTTTATAATTTGCCTTCGATATTGGTCGGCTCGTTGCATTAATGAATGTGATAAACGGGAACCCATTCGAACAGAAATGAAAGTGAAAAACTGTCTCAATTCTTAGCTAAGCAAACAAGCAAATCTATCATTTTAATCTAAAATTTAATTTAGACTAGGATGGGAATTGCATTTTAGGTAACACAAGCAAACAAACAAACAGCAAACAAAATAAATCTTGAGAAAATCTATTTTCGCAAATAATTATTTCGTATTCGATATATGTTTGAAACTCTTTAGGACAACAACATGAAAACAAAAAAAAATTAAACTCTATTTAATGTTATAGCATACAAATATATCGTTTCAAATCTATCTGTATCCGTTCAAAATATAGTTTATTAGCCAATTTTATCGTTCTTAGGCCAAACTTAGGTAATTCCCGATGGTTTGTTTGTGAAACACACACAAAAAATTGATGTGAAAATCAATATTTGGATATTTAGTATATTTCAAGTAAGAAAATTGTGTATCATCATTTCAATCTCTGTAACCGATTCTGAAACCCAGATTGATAATGGCAATTCGATGAAATTCCCCTTAAATCGGTGTGAACAGCAATCAATTTTTGGTTATTTTCAATCAATCAAGATTTTCATTTGGTTTTGACCTAGTAGAATGACGCAAGCACATATGCAAGTAGACACGCCATTCCAAGCAAATTTTCAAGATGGCGGCGTCATATTGTGTGTTTCAATAAAAATCATAAATCGATTTGTGAGTGTGTGCAGTCGAATTAGAGCCGAAATTTCGTTGTGATTTTTGCTTTCGTGTTGCAACCAACACATTTAAACGGCTACAGCGTCTTTGTGAAAAGGTACACAAGTGGAACGTGGCTTGCTGTATGTATATTTATATTGGTTCAAAGGCGGTAGCACCATCTATGTTTGTGATACACCATTCAATCGTTCGCTAGCTTTCAATTAGTAAACAATTTTTGTGTTCGCTGACAAATGTGAAAAACCGAAACATTTTTCAGCAGTGGAAATACGCAATTGGTAATTTGATTAGTTTTGATATTTATTTGAAATTAGTAAAAGTGTTTTTTACAAGAAATTTTGAATTGTTTGAATGGTGGTATGCATTTTTAGCGAGTTTTTTTTTTATTGGTTTGTTTGAATTCAACCGCAAACCACGTGTTAGTAAAATATTTTCTTTTGCTTGATATGATTCAATACCGTAACGAGTGTTGCGAATTCTCTTGAATTGATTTTTTGTTCAGGTTTGAGAAAAACCCTTACAAATACACAAAACCTGAACAATTATTCCGTTTTTTTGTGTTCATTCTCCTAATTTTTTAAAATGGTTTCCATTTTGGAAACAAAATGGCGGTGTATTCAATTGTCTCATGCGATAGAAGTGAATAGCAAAACAAAAAAAAAAATGTGTGTGTGTTTTCTCCTCTGATTTTAGTGTTTTTTTTTATACGTTTGTGATGGAAAAAAAATCCGATGAGATGCAACAAGTTGTTCGTAATGCACGTGTATAAATTGTGTTAATTGTATCGCATGAGAATGAAAACATTCGAAAGTTTTCGATTTCGATTCAATAAGCTGTTTTCAAACAGCTTGAAAGAAGTGCACAGTGAAATTGTATTCGAAAATAGATGAACAATGATTTTGATAAATGGCACTCAATTTGCAAAACATCATATCACGTAAATGAAATTATTCGGGTGCATTTTATTGTGTATCATCTTTATTGAAATAGCGACGCATTCAATATATTGACGTTTGTGCAGACAGTTCTTTCAATCCAATTTGATTTAACTTTATATCTATCATGCTCCGCTTTTTATTATTTTGGATGATGAGTGATTTCAATGCCAATGTTTCTATTTCTTTCTCAGATTTTTGTTTTCAACTGAAGATTCCAATTAAGTTTGATAAAGCGAAAAGGATTCAACTCAAAGGCAGAATTTTTTTCATACTGACAGTAAAATGGTGAGTAATAGTAAATTTGACAGAATATTACCATTATTTGGGACAAAATTGACTAGTGATACCGGGATGATTGATGTAAACATTATGAAACTCTTGCAAAATTATTCACCGAAACCATTTCATAACCGACCAACCGCCCTGTTCGAAAGTTTTGAATTTAGATTCGATAATTTTTAACAGCGCATAAACGTAGTTTGGACGTAGGTTTTATTAACGGGCTATTATACATAAAAAATATATCAGCCACAAATTAAGTCCACTGAAAGTTCCATATTCTTGTTGTTTAATTCTCCTGCATATTTTTTCAATATCTTAACAAACAGCTTGAAAGAAGTGCACAGTGAAATTGTATTCGAAAATAGATGAACAATGATTTTGATAAATGGCACTCAATTTGCAAAACATCATATCACGTAAATGAAATTATTCGGTTGCATTTTATTGTGTAAATTTAAAAAATTATGAAACTCTTACAAAATTATTCACCGAAACCATTCCGCTTGCCCGCCCGCTTGCCCGCCCGATTAGCTTATTTTACACATGCCGCATAAACGATTTTAGGAGAAAAATAATCAAGCGAATTGATAACAAAAAAGATTCAAATCAACAAAAACCTAAACAAATACAATACATCAGCCAATGAAGGGCGCCAACCGAATTGTGTTTTTTTTTCCAAAATGTTTTAGCTACAGCAAAAAGCCTACACGTTAAAGACCGTTCGCTATAGCACATTTTATGCAGTAAGTCGAATAAAAAAAAATATTTTTTCAACTAATTTTCACTGATATACCGCCAGACACACACACAAACACACACTATGCGCATATAATTAGAAAAATCATTTGGACGACAAACTAGGAGAAAACAAAACAGATGAACTACAAATAATATGAGAAGAAAAAAAAACGGTAGACGCTTTGAGGTTGAATTTTCGAAAATAAAAACCCCAAAACACTAAAAATATTAATAAATTATAATTTAATGGGCGGATAGAACGGTCAGTCCGAAATTTTACATATTTTCAACAGCCTGTAGTGTGTATACTACATAGATTTTCACAACACACATGGAATAATTGTTCCGCCCGGCTGCCCGGCTGCCCGACCGCCACACTAAAAACCAATTAACAAACAAAAATCGGTCAACAGCGTCGTTCGGTAGGCAATCATAAAGATTATTCGGCTTATTTGACATATTTCACCATTCGAAGTCGATACATTTGTCATTGGAAATCTTAGCTCATGAAAAGTCTCTCATTTGTTGACAAAACGTTCCCGTTTATGCATGAGTCACAGAAATATTTGTTTCTTCATTCGCACTTGATGTTCGTTTCATCTGAACTCTTTCCCTTGTTGATTATTGTGTGTTTATGTGATACATTTGTGCCGCTCAGTCAGGGTATAAAAACAACAAAATGTTGACGACAAAATTGTTTCAATGTGTTTTTTTTTTATTTAGCCTGACTGGACGGTATAACTATATCACATACACACTAGTCAACTGACGATTCGGTGTTTAAATAAATAAGATTTTCAAAAATAATGCGTACTTGATGCCACGATGTGTTTTAACATTCAACAATAAGAATTGAACACTTAGCCGCTCTCAGGCGCATGACGCTGAATATTGTGGTTGTTGTGGTGTGTGATACAGTTAAGTCATTGCTGCATGCTCGATGCGTTCCATCTGAATTCGTTTCCATGTATATACAGTTGAGCCGTGTGTGTATATGTGATACAGTGGTGCTGTGCTATTCAGTGAGGCTTAATAAAACAGATAAACAAATACTTCGATGACAACATTTTATCAATGTGTTTTTTTGTTTTATTTATCCTCACTGAATGGTACAGCACCACTGTATCACATATACACACACAGTTGAGTAACTGTACAAGGAAACGAATTCAAATCAAACTTATCGAGGCACCAAGTACCAAAAAATCAACGCTTCAGAAAGTGAGTCAGTCGAGAGATTTTATTCCATGAGAGCATTCATATTTTATGACAAGTGAGTGACACCATTCAATATGGTGAGTTTATAATTATTAACACACAATAAACGGAATAATTGTTCAGATTTTGTGTATTTGTAATGGTTTTTCTCAAATCTGAACACGAACAAAAATTCAAATTTCGGAGCAACAATTCAATTTTTTCTCAATCGTTAACGAACATTACAAATTGAATTCAGATGTACGTGTCGCACTACAAATAAACATAGCACAGCTTGCTATTAACGATTGTGAAAAAATTTTGCTCAGAAATTTGATCTTTTGTTCAGGTTTGAGAAAAACCCTTACAAATGAAAAACCCTTACAAATACACAAAACCTGAACAATTATTCCGTTTTTTTTTTTGTGTTCATTCTCCTAATTTTTTAAAATGGTTTCCATGCGATAGAAGTGAATAGCAAAACAAACCAAAAAAAAAATGTGTGTGTGTTTTCTCCTCTGATTTTAGTGTTTTTTTGATACGTTTGTGATGGAAAAAAAATCCGATGAGATGCAACAAGTTGTTCGTAATGCACGTGTATAAATTGTGTTAATTGTATCGCATGAGAATGAAAACATTCGAAAGTTTTCGATTTCGATTCAATAAGCTGTTTTCAAACAGCTTGAAAGAAGTGCACAGTGAAATTGTATTCGAAAATAGATGAACAATGATTTTGATAAATGGCACTCAATTTGCAAAACATCATATCACGTAAATGAAATTATTCGGTTGCATTTTATTGTGTAAATTTAAAAAATTATGAAACTCTTACAAAATTATTCACCGAAACCATTCCGCTTGCCCGCCCGCTTGCCCGCCCGATTAGCTTATTTTACACATGCCGCATAAACGATTTTAGGAGAAAAATAATCAAGCGAATTGATAACAAAAAAGATTCAAATCAACAAAAACCTAAACAAATACAATACATCAGCCAATGAAGGGCGCCAACCGAATTGTGTTTTTTTTTTCCAAAATGTTTTAGCTACAGCAAAAAGCCTACGCGTTAAAGACCGTTCGCTATAGCACATTTTATGCAGTAAGTCGAATAAAAAAAAATATTTTTTCAACTAATTTTCACTGATATACCGCCAGACACACACACAAACACACACTATGCGCATATAATTAGAAAAATCATTTGGACGACAAACTAGGAGAAAACAAAACAGATGAACTACAAATAATATGAGAAGAAAAAAAAACGGTAGACGCTTTGAGGTTGAATTTTCGAATTTCGGTTTCATTCTAATGATTTCAATTTTTAAATAAGCGACGAATTCAGATCTGTTTCAGACTGACACCTTCCTCTTCTCAATTCAAAAGACTAAAGTGTTCGATTGGCGTGTGTCCTCTATGCAATAATTCTTCAGAATTTATTTGAATTGAAATTTAGCATAATATTTATTTTATAATTTGCCTTCGATATTGGTCGGCTCGTTGCATTAATGAATGTGATAAACGGGAACCCATTCGAACAGAAATGAAAGTGAAAAACTGTCTCAATTCTTAGCTAAGCAAACAAGCAAATCTATCATTTTAATCTAAAATTTAATTTAGACTAGGATGGGAATTGCATTTTAGGTAACACAAGCAAACAAACAAACAGCAAACAAAATAAATCTTGAGAAAATCTATTTTCGCAAATAATTATTTCGTATTCGATATATGTTTGAAACTCTTTAGGACAACAACATGAAAACAAAAAAAAATTAAACTCTATTTAATGTTATAGCATACAAATATATCGTTTCAAATCTATCTGTATCCGTTCAAAATATAGTTTATTAGCCAATTTTATCGTTCTTAGGCCAAACTTAGGTAATTCCCGATGGTTTGTTTGTGAAACACACACAAAAAATTGATGTGAAAATCAATATTTGGATATTTAGTATATTTCAAGTAAGAAAATTGTGTATCATCATTTCAATCTCTGTAACCGATTCTGAAACCCAGATTGATAATGGCAATTCGATGAAATTCCCCTTAAATCGGTGTGAACAGCAATCAATTTTTGGTTATTTTCAATCAATCAAGATTTTCATTTGGTTTTGACCTAGTAGAATGACGCAAGCACATATGCAAGTAGACACGCCATTCCAAGCAAATTTTCAAGATGGCGGCGTCATATTGTGTGTTTCAATAAAAATCATAAATCGATTTGTGAGTGTGTGCAGTCGAATTAGAGCCGAAATTTCGTTGTGATTTTTGCTTTCGTGTTGCAACCAACACATTTAAACGGCTACAGCGTCTTTGTGAAAAGGTACACAAGTGGAACGTGGCTTGCTGTATGTATATTTATATTGGTTCAAAGGCGGTAGCACCATCTATGTTTGTGATACACCATTCAATCGTTCGCTAGCTTTCAATTAGTAAACAATTTTTGTGTTCGCTGACAAATGTGAAAAACCGAAACATTTTTCAGCAGTGGAAATACGCAATTGGTAATTTGATTAGTTTTGATATTTATTTGAAATTAGTAAAAGTGTTTTTTACAAGAAATTTTGAATTGTTTGAATGGTGGTATGCATTTTTAGCGAGTTTTTTTTTTATTGGTTTGTTTGAATTCAACCGCAAACCACGTGTTAGTAAAATATTTTCTTTTGCTTGATATGATTCAATACCGTAACGAGTGTTGCGAATTCTCTTGAATTGATTTTTTGTTCAGGTTTGAGAAAAACCCTTACAAATACACAAAACCTGAACAATTATTCCGTTTTTTTGTGTTCATTCTCCTAATTTTTTAAAATGGTTTCCATTTTGGAAACAAAATGGCGGTGTATTCAATTGTCTCATGCGATAGAAGTGAATAGCAAAACAAAAAAAAAAAAATGTGTGTGTGTTTTCTCCTCTGATTTTAGTGTTTTTTTTTATACGTTTGTGATGGAAAAAAAATCCGATGAGATGCAACAAGTTGTTCGTAATGCACGTGTATAAATTGTGTTAATTGTATCGCATGAGAATGAAAACATTCGAAAGTTTTCGATTTCGATTCAATAAGCTGTTTTCAAACAGCTTGAAAGAAGTGCACAGTGAAATTGTATTCGAAAATAGATGAACAATGATTTTGATAAATGGCACTCAATTTGCAAAACATCATATCACGTAAATGAAATTATTCGGGTGCATTTTATTGTGTATCATCTTTATTGAAATAGCGACGCATTCAATATATTGACGTTTGTGCAGACAGTTCTTTCAATCCAATTTGATTTAACTTTATATCTATCATGCTCCGCTTTTTATTATTTTGGATGATGAGTGATTTCAATGCCAATGTTTCTATTTCTTTCTCAGATTTTTGTTTTCAACTGAAGATTCCAATTAAGTTTGATAAAGCGAAAAGGATTCAACTCAAAGGCAGAATTTTTTTCATACTGACAGTAAAATGGTGAGTAATAGTAAATTTGACAGAATATTACCATTATTTGGGACAAAATTGACTAGTGATACCGGGATGATTGATGTAAACATTATGAAACTCTTGCAAAATTATTCACCGAAACCATTTCATAACCGACCAACCGCCCTGTTCGAAAGTTTTGAATTTAGATTCGATAATTTTTAACAGCGCATAAACGTAGTTTGGACGTAGGTTTTATTAACGGGCTATTATACATAAAAAATATATCAGCCACAAATTAAGTCCACTGAAAGTTCCATATTCTTGTTGTTTAATTCTCCTGCATATTTTTTCAATATCTTAACAAACAGCTTGAAAGAAGTGCACAGTGAAATTGTATTCGAAAATAGATGAACAATGATTTTGATAAATGGCACTCAATTTGCAAAACATCATATCACGTAAATGAAATTATTCGGTTGCATTTTATTGTGTAAATTTAAAAAATTATGAAACTCTTACAAAATTATTCACCGAAACCATTCCGCTTGCCCGCCCGCTTGCCCGCCCGATTAGCTTATTTTACACATGCCGCATAAACGATTTTAGGAGAAAAATAATCAAGCGAATTGATAACAAAAAAGATTCAAATCAACAAAAACCTAAACAAATACAATACATCAGCCAATGAAGGGCGCCAACCGAATTGTGTTTTTTTTTCCAAAATGTTTTAGCTACAGCAAAAAGCCTACACGTTAAAGACCGTTCGCTATAGCACATTTTATGCAGTAAGTCGAATAAAAAAAAATATTTTTTCAACTAATTTTCACTGATATACCGCCAGACACACACACAAACACACACTATGCGCATATAATTAGAAAAATCATTTGGACGACAAACTAGGAGAAAACAAAACAGATGAACTACAAATAATATGAGAAGAAAAAAAAACGGTAGACGCTTTGAGGTTGAATTTTCGAAAATAAAAACCCCAAAACACTAAAAATATTAATAAATTATAATTTAATGGGCGGATAGAACGGTCAGTCCGAAATTTTACATATTTTCAACAGCCTGTAGTGTGTATACTACATAGATTTTCACAACACACATGGAATAATTGTTCCGCCCGGCTGCCCGGCTGCCCGACCGCCACACTAAAAACCAATTAACAAACAAAAATCGGTCAACAGCGTCGTTCGGTAGGCAATCATAAAGATTATTCGGCTTATTTGACATATTTCACCATTCGAAGTCGATACATTTGTCATTGGAAATCTTAGCTCATGAAAAGTCTCTCATTTGTTGACAAAACGTTCCCGTTTATGCATGAGTCACAGAAATATTTGTTTCTTCATTCGCACTTGATGTTCGTTTCATCTGAACTCTTTCCCTTGTTGATTATTGTGTGTTTATGTGATACATTTGTGCCGCTCAGTCAGGGTATAAAAACAACAAAATGTTGACGACAAAATTGTTTCAATGTGTTTTTTTTTTATTTAGCCTGACTGGACGGTATAACTATATCACATACACACTAGTCAACTGACGATTCGGTGTTTAAATAAATAAGATTTTCAAAAATAATGCGTACTTGATGCCACGATGTGTTTTAACATTCAACAATAAGAATTGAACACTTAGCCGCTCTCAGGCGCATGACGCTGAATATTGTGGTTGTTGTGGTGTGTGATACAGTTAAGTCATTGCTGCATGCTCGATGCGTTCCATCTGAATTCGTTTCCATGTATATACAGTTGAGCCGTGTGTGTATATGTGATACAGTGGTGCTGTGCTATTCAGTGAGGCTTAATAAAACAGATAAACAAATACTTCGATGACAACATTTTATCAATGTGTTTTTTTGTTTTATTTATCCTCACTGAATGGTACAGCACCACTGTATCACATATACACACACAGTTGAGTAACTGTACAAGGAAACGAATTCAAATCAAACTTATCGAGGCACCAAGTACCAAAAAATCAACGCTTCAGAAAGTGAGTCAGTCGAGAGATTTTATTCCATGAGAGCATTCATATTTTATGACAAGTGAGTGACACCATTCAATATGGTGAGTTTATAATTATTAACACACAATAAACGGAATAATTGTTCAGATTTTGTGTATTTGTAATGGTTTTTCTCAAATCTGAACACGAACAAAAATTCAAATTTCGGAGCAACAATTCAATTTTTTCTCAATCGTTAACGAACATTACAAATTGAATTCAGATGTACGTGTCGCACTACAAATAAACATAGCACAGCTTGCTATTAACGATTGTGAAAAAATTTTGCTCAGAAATTTGATCTTTTGTTCAGGTTTGAGAAAAACCCTTACAAATGAAAAACCCTTACAAATACACAAAACCTGAACAATTATTCCGTTTTTTTTTTTGTGTTCATTCTCCTAATTTTTTAAAATGGTTTCCATGCGATAGAAGTGAATAGCAAAACAAACCAAAAAAAAAATGTGTGTGTGTTTTCTCCTCTGATTTTAGTGTTTTTTTGATACGTTTGTGATGGAAAAAAAATCCGATGAGATGCAACAAGTTGTTCGTAATGCACGTGTATAAATTGTGTTAATTGTATCGCATGAGAATGAAAACATTCGAAAGTTTTCGATTTCGATTCAATAAGCTGTTTTCAAACAGCTTGAAAGAAGTGCACAGTGAAATTGTATTCGAAAATAGATGAACAATGATTTTGATAAATGGCACTCAATTTGCAAAACATCATATCACGTAAATGAAATTATTCGGTTGCATTTTATTGTGTAAATTTAAAAAATTATGAAACTCTTACAAAATTATTCACCGAAACCATTCCGCTTGCCCGCCCGCTTGCCCGCCCGATTAGCTTATTTTACACATGCCGCATAAACGATTTTAGGAGAAAAATAATCAAGCGAATTGATAACAAAAAAGATTCAAATCAACAAAAACCTAAACAAATACAATACATCAGCCAATGAAGGGCGCCAACCGAATTGTGTTTTTTTTTCCAAAATGTTTTAGCTACAGCAAAAAGCCTACACGTTAAAGACCGTTCGCTATAGCACATTTTATGCAGTAAGTCGAATAAAAAAAAATATTTTTTCAACTAATTTTCACTGATATACCGCCAGACACACACACAAACACACACTATGCGCATATAATTAGAAAAATCATTTGGACGACAAACTAGGAGAAAACAAAACAGATGAACTACAAATAATATGAGAAGAAAAAAAAACGGTAGACGCTTTGAGGTTGAATTTTCGAATTTCGGTTTCATTCTAATGATTTCAATTTTTAAATAAGCGACGAATTCAGATCTGTTTCAGACTGACACCTTCCTCTTCTCAATTCAAAAGACTAAAGTGTTCGATTGGCGTGTGTCCTCTATGCAATAATTCTTC
>JACCIW010000008.1:0-30000 GCA_030463065.1 Aphidoletes aphidimyza
CGCCGGGGGGGTACTTTATCTCCGGGGGGAGGGGGGGAGGGGGGGGGTTTAGGTGCTCATGATAGTCCACTTTTGAAGCGGCCTTACAATTGAGGGGCTTTCGGTTAGTGCATGGGTTTTCGGGGAGGATGATGTGGCCGGGGATGGGGTGGGGGGTGTGGGGAGGGAGGATCCGGGGGGGGGGGGGGGGTGGGACAGAGCCGGGGGTTGGGGGGGGGGGGGGGATAAGAGCGGAACGCGGGAGGGGGTAGACGGGCGGGACAGGGGGGCCGGAGCGGGCCGCGAGGGTTATCATTTTCTACCTCTGTTCTAGGATCGTACACCCAAAACATCACTCCACATCTACTTCGTGTCGCAACATTGATTGACGCCCTTTTAGTGATGTCTTTTTATCTCTCGACTGGGAGGTCTGGGTTTATGGTGAGAGACCGCAGGGGGGGGGGGGGACGATACAAAACACGATTAGCAGGATCGCGTGGGACGTCTTCAACTAGTAAGGGGGGTGGGGGGGGGGGGGGGGGGGGGTGGGGAGGGGGGGGGGGGGGGGGGGGGGGGGGGGGGGGGGTGGGGGGGGGGGGGGGAGGGGGGGGGGGGGGGTGGGTAGAGGCTTTATGTGGGGGGGGGGGGGGGGGGGGGGGGGGGGGGGGGGGTAAAGGGGCGGGGGGGGAGGGGGGGGGGGGGGAGGGGGGGGGTGGAGGGGGTAGGTAGAATAGAAAGGGGGGGGCGAGGGGGGGTAGGGGGGGGGGGGGGGGGATTTTTTTATAGAATAGGAAGGATCAATATTAGCTAATGGGATAGAAGCATTGATGGTAGTGGGGGGTGGGGGGGGGTGGGGGGGGGGGGGGGGGGGGGGAGGGTATCCTTTCTTTGTCGTTTATGATGGGTGTGCGGGGTGCGTGACGGGGGGGGGTGGGGGAGGGGAGGGGGGGGGGGGGGGGGGGGGGGGGGGAGGTTGTGTTTTATTATTCAGAGTTAAGGATCATGGGGAGGTCGGGGGGGGGGAGGGGCGGGGGTGGGGGGGAGGGGGGGGGAGGGGGTGGGGGGGGGGTGGGGGGGGGGGGGGGGGGGGGGGGGGGGGGGGGGGGGGGGGAGGTGAGGGGGGGGGGGGGGGGGGGGGGGGGGGGGGGCGGGGGGGGGGCGGGGGCGGGGGTGGGGGGGGGGCGGGAGGGGGGGGGTTTTAGTTGGGCGGGGGGGGGGGGGGGGGGGGGGGGGGGTGGGGGGGGGTGTTTTCTTGTCAAGGCTTGCCGTCAGGTATGCAAAATTAGCAGAGGGAGGGGGCGGGAGCGGGGCGGTGTTTTTATTAGTGTGGGTAAGATGTTTATATGGTTGGTGGGGGGGGGGGGGGGGGGATGGGGGGAGGGGGGGATAGGGAGGGCAGGGGGGGGGGTTTATATGTAGTATAGTAAATTGAGGGGGGGGGGGGGGGATATTATGGGGGTGTGGGGGGGGGGGTGGTTGGGGGGGGGGGGGGGGGGGGGGGGGGGGGGGGGGGGGGTGGGGGGGGGGGGGGGAGGGGGGGGGGGGGTGGGTGAGGGGGGGGGGCGGGTATAGTGTTATGGTATTGTGGGGGGGGGGGGGGGGGGGGGGGGGCGGGGGGGGGGGGGGGGGTTGGGCATATTATATAATTAATTGGGGGGGGGGGGGGGGGGGGGGGGGGGGGGCGGGGGGGGGGGGGGGGGAGGGGGGGGGGGTGGGGGGGGGGGGGGGGGTGGGGGGGGGCGGAAGGGTCTGGGGTAATATTTAGGAGGCGGTGGGGGGGGGGGGGGGGGGGGGGGGGGGGGGGGGGGGAATTTTTTATGGGTTAGTCCTGGGGCTTATTGTATGGACAGGTTTAATAGCGCGGGGTGGGGGGGGGGGTGGGGGGGCGGGGGGAGGGGGTAGGGGGGGGGTTTTTTGTATGGTTTTGTTTGGTGGGGGGGGGGGGGGGGGATAGGTTGTGTTTATATGGGGGGGGGGGATTATTTGGGGGGGGGGGGGGGGGGTGGGGGGTGGGGGGGGGGGGGGGGGGGGGTGGGGGGGGGGGGGGTGGGGGGGGGGGGTTAGGTATGATACATTTTTTGCATGGTATGGATGAATTAATGGGGGGGGGGGGGGGGGGGGGGATTCATGTATCCTGCTGGGGGGGGGGGGGGGGGGGGGGGGGGGGGGGGGGGGGCAGGGGGGGGGGGGGGGGGGAGGGGGGGGGTGGGTGCGCGGGATGGGGGGGTTTGGGGTGGGGTGGTGTGGCTGCTCGACGGGTGGTGGGTGAGTGACGTTCAGGCGGGAGTGGGGGGCGGGATTGGGTTTTTTTGGGGTGGATGCGACTGGTGGGGAGGGGAGTGATGCGGCAGGGGAGAGCTGGGGGGGGTTTAAAATCTGTGCGGGGGAGGCGTACGTACAAGTTATGTGTCAATACTTGACGTGGGGGGGGGGATAACAGGCGAGGGGTGGAGGTTACACCTTATTTTATTTATAAAAGTATCTTTAGTTTGCGCGGGTCGGCGGGGTTAGAATACTTTAGTGGGGCCGAGGGGGGGGGGGCCTCATTTCCGCCTAACAGGTGCAGACGCTTTCGGGGGGGGCGGGAGCTGGGGGGGGGGGCGGGGGGGGGGGGGGGGTGGGGGAGAGTTTAGTATAATTTAAGCTGAGTAGTGTTACAATTACTCTTCCTGTGTAGATTTGAGGGGCGGAGGGGGGGGGGGGGTAACATTACAATGGGAGGTGGGGGGGGGGGGGCGTTAGGGGGGGGGGTGGGGGGGGGGGGGAAGCGGTTGGCGCGCGGGGGGGGGGGGGAGGGGGGTGGGGGAGGGGGGTGGTGCGGCGGGGGCGAGGGGCGTAATATTTAGGAGGGGGAGATTGTAGAGGGGGAGGGGGGGGGGGGGGGGGGGGGGGCATGGGCGTGGGGGAGAGGGGGGGAGGGTGTGTAACTAGTCACCATGCGACGTGGATGACAGGGGGGGGTGCAGAGACTCCCTAAGGGGGGGTGGGGGTGGGGGGGGGGGGTGGGGCGTTGGGGGGGGGAGGCATTGAAGGGGGAGGGGGGGGGGATGACACAGAGGGGGGGGGGGAGGGGGGACGGAGTGGGGGGGGGGTGGGGGGGGGGGGGTGCGGCGGGGGGGGGATTATACTAGCATTGGGGGCGGGGGGGGGGGGGGGGGGCGGGCTTGGCCACATCGTTGGCGGTGGGGGGTGGTTGATAGGGCGTGGGGGGGGGGACCTAGTACCTTAATATGGGGGCGGAGGGGGGGCGACGAGGGAGGGGTGCCCTCATTTTCACGGGGGGGAGGGGGGGAGGGGGGGTTGGAATTTGAGAGGGCGTGGGGGGGGGGGTGCGCTTAAATGTTCTAACAAAGATTTAGTAGGCGTATAAACAAAAAATGAGTTATAAGGCAATCGTAGTTCTGGGGTTTATGCTTCTGGGGTGCCTTAAGATTGTCTATGAGGTGGGAAACGTTTTATGGATCGGTAGGTGATCGTGGGGGGGGCGAGGGGTCTTCTAGTCACTCAATATGTGGGAGCGGTGGCGGGCTGGAAGGGTAAGACGATCGAGACTAGCAAGGGGAGGGCGGGGGGGGGGGAGTGGCCGGTGTTCCCTTGCGTTCTGTTTTTTTTTGGTTCCTATGCCCTGGTTTCTGCGGTTGGGGGGGCAGGGGGGGGGGGGGGGGGGGGGCCGAAGTTAAGTCTTCCTCATGGGGGGGGGGGGCGCGCGATTTATCTAGGGGGGGGGGGGAATCGCTGACAGTTATAAAACTATAAAATAAAGTGAATTGGACTGGGGGGTGGGCATCAAAGACGGTGGGCGGGGGGGGGGGTGGGCGGATATCGGCAAATAGAAGTCCATTGGGGGTGGGGGGGGGGTGGGGAACTGGCCGCGTTCCAGAGGGCGAGGCGGCGGGGGGGGGGGGGCTGCTCTGTGCTCCCAGGGGCTCGGCTGGGGGTCGGTGGTCGGGGGGGGGGGGTCGGGCGGGGCGGGGGTGGGGCGGGGGGGTGGGCGGGGGTCCCATATTACATATCGGGGGGGCTTTAACCCACCCGGGGGGGGGCTGGGAGGGGGGGAGCGGGGTGGGGGCAGCACCTTGCGGGCCAAGACGGAACTACCGCACCAACTCCTAACTTAACTATTTATAACCAATGTGGGGCGTGGGGGGGGGGTGGGTGGGGGGGCGGGGGGGGTCGATCACCCCCACCCTCACTCACCTCCCCCACCCACCTCACCCCCCCCCCAACCCCCACCCCTGTCGCCCGCCCCCTCTTCCCCCCCCATGCCCTTTCCTCCTCACCCCTCAACCCCACCCCCCTCCCGGCCACCGCCAACCGCCTTTGTCTATTCATTTCCTCTCCTCTTCCCTCGACCCACCCCCCTTCACACCACCCCCGCGTATACCCACGCCGTCCCGCCGTGTGCCTCAACTACATGCGCGCCCAACGCTCTCCAGTCCCTCACCGTCAAGCTTGCTGCGGCCTGCCCCAATTTGTATCGTGGCTGTACGGTCCTAAGCTCATTGCGGCTAGACCTCAAAACAGTACCCAACCTATCATGATACGCAAAACACATATCCCTTTACTCCAAAACTAACCCAGCCTGGGAGGTTGCTAACTCCCGACAAAACACGCCAACCGGGCGACGAGACTCACCTGCCGAAGCCACCGCAATAACTTGACTACACACAAAGACGGCAGGGACAGGCAAATAGTATGATAAACGTCGGCGAGAGGAGAAACACACAAGAAACAAACCGGAAAGACACAAACAGGAGACAGAAACGCGTACCGAAAAATAGGAAAATAAAAAAACAACCTCGGGGGCGACAACAAAGAGTGACGAAACCTCAACAGAGACGGGGCGGGTGCCTGCGCACTGACAAAAACCGCCTCAGAGGGACCACTAGAACAAATCAAAGCGGACATCAACCGGGCTCAGACAGACTAAAGATGCAAAACAGGGGGAATTTTCAGGCTTTCAGGTGAGGCGAGCCCTTGATCACGCTTTCAGCTAAAAGGGAATCATCATGTTCATTGCACATAGCTCAGTTCAAAGAGAATGAGAACAGTAAAACTCAGCCTAATCCAAGGCGCCGCGCTTAGGGGTTTTGGGTGGTGTAGGTGTACATAGTGGGGGGGGGGGGGGGGGATTTATAATGACTGTCGAGGGGGGCGGGGGGTGGGGGGGGGGGGGGGGGGGGGGGACAGTAATGTGTTGTTACTTCCCACGTGTACGTGCAGGGTAAGTGAAAGGATGCTAATAGTGGCTGACAAATCAGAGAAAAGAATGGAGGGATGATTGAGTGGGGGGTCTGTTAACTAGCGGGAGCGAGGTGCGGGGACAGGAGAAGGCAGTTGTCTATGGGGGGGGGGGGGGGGGGGGGGGGGGGCGGGGGGGGGGGGGGAGGTCAGGGGAAAGCGCCAGCAAGCGTGGGGGGGGGGGTGGGGGTGGGGTGCAGGGGGGGGGGGGGGGGAGGAGGCGGGCGGTGAGGCGGGGGGGGGGGGAGGGGGTGGGGGGGAGGGGGGGGAGGGGGGGGGGTGAGGGGGGGGGGGGGGGTGGGGGGGGAGGTGAGGGGGTTGGGGGGGGGAGGGGGTGGGGGTGTGGGAGGGGGGGGGGGGGGGGGGGGGGGGGGGAGGGGGGGGGGTGGGCGGTGGGAGGGGGGGGGGGGGGGGGGGGGTGGGGGGGGGGTGGGGGGTCAGGGGGAGGGGGGGGCGGGGGGGGCGGGAGGGGGGCGGGAGGGTGGGGGGGGGGGCGGGAGAGGGGGGGGGGGGGGGGGGCGGGGTGGGGGTAGGGGGAGGGGGTGGGGGGGGCGGGGGGGGTGGCGCGGAAGTGCGTAGGGGCGAGGGGGGGGGGGAGGTGGGTAGAGACGCAGGTCCCAGACTCGGTAGGGAATGGGAGGGGCGGATGGGAGTGGAGGGGGGATGAGGGGAGGAGGGGATGGCGGGTGGGGGCGGTGGGCTGCATGGCGAAGGGGGTGGCTGAGGGTAGGAGGGTGCGTAGGTTTGGGGACGAGGGAGGGCGCTGGCGAGGGGGATGCGTGGGGGGGAAGAGCGGCAGCGGGGTGGGGAGGTCGGATAAAGGGGGGTGTGGTTGGTGGCGGGCGGTAAAGGGGGTACGGTGGGGAGGGGCTGGGGAGGGGGAAGTGGGAGGGGGGGGCGGCAGAGGCGGTCGCGGGGAGGGGGTGGGGTTGGGAGGGTTCACGTGGGGGGTGGGGGATGCGACCGGCGACAATGAATCAAAGATCGGGGGGGGAGAAGGGGGGGGGGCGGCGGGGAGGAGGGGGAGGCGGTGGTGGATGGTGAGGGGGGCGCGTGTGCGGTACGGCGGGGAGCGGGAACGCGAGGAATGTCCGCGTTAGGGGGTTCGGGACGGTTTGTGGAGGGGAGGCGTGGGGGCATGGAGGTGGGGCGGGGGGATTGGGGGCCGGCGCGGGGGGTGAGGGGGAGGGGGGGGGCGAAGAGGCTTTTTTTTTTTCATTGTCTCGGGGGGGGGGGATTGCGGTGTTGGTCGATGTGGATATTTAGGATTGGGTGGGGGGTGTGGACCGACACGGGGTGGGGGTGGCGGGGGGGAGGATACCTGGGGTGTGGAGGGCGAGAGCGCGGGCTCTTAAGGGCTTCTTTATGTTTCTTGTCTCCGAGGGTTGGGGGTAGGGTAAGGGGGTTGGAGAGCGGGGTGGCAGGGAGGAAGAGGCGGGTAATAGGAGCGAGACAAGAAGGGGGATTGGGGGTGGTCGTCGGTGGAGAGGGGCGGTAGGGGGGGGATGGGGGACGAGGCGGGTGGGGCACCTTGTTCACATGGGTACGGGTGGGCGATGGTGTGGCGTGGGGGATTGCGTTGGGGGGAGGGGAGTGGGGTGACGGGGATGTGCTTATGGAGAGGGCGGGTAGTTGGTGGGATTAGGGGGCCGGTCTGGCGTATTCATGAGGCGGTAATTTATTTTTTTTTATCCATTTTTTCAGTTTTTTTATTATTATTGTCCCTTCTCAATGTGGTCTTTTCTTTCACCCCGTGATTGTGGAGGGGGAAGTGGGGGGGGGGAGGTGGGCTGGTGGGGAGGGAGGGTATTGGTAGGGGGGTGTCGGGGGGTGATGGGTGGGGGCGGGGGCGAGGGGGTGGGCGTGCGGGGGGTGGCGGGGGAGGGGGTGCGGGAGCGGAATTCCAGCGGGTGGTATGGGTGGAGGGGAGGGGGGGGGAATAGGGGTGAGGGGAGGGCCTGAGATCAGGGAGGAGGGGGGGGCGGTGGGTAACCGTGGGCGGGAGGGGGGGGGGATAGGGCGGACCGGGTGGGTTCTGGACGAGGGGTCGGGGGGGGGGAGGGGACGAGGGGAGGGGGCGGGGGGTGGTGGCGGAGTCCTAGGGGGGTGGGCGGGGCGGGGGGCTGGAGGGGGGGGGGCAGGGGGGGGCAGGGTGCCTGGCTGGTGGGGGGGTGGGCGGGGTGCGGGGGTGGGGGGCGGTATGGGGGGGGGGGGGGGGGGGGGTTGGAGTTACAAGGCGGTGGGTACATAGTGTGGGAGGCGGGACTCTTAGAGGGCCTTCACCTTAGCGCAAACCAATACTCTGTGATTGAGAGAGATGAGCCACGTACACACACACAGGGTTCCAAAGAGTATAGGGGGGGGAGCACGGCGGCGGGTGGGTTTCCGGAACACGTGGTGCAAGGGAAAGATAGGCACTTTAGGTGGATAAGGGGAGGGTGGGGGGGCGGGGGAGGGGGGGGGGGTTGGGGGGGGGGGGGTGGGGGGGGGGGGGGGGAGGGCGGGGAGCAGGGGTGGTGATAGAGACAGCTATTGACCGGTAGGGGTGATAGGTGGGGGGGAGGGGGGGGGTTAGGTCTGGGCGGAGGGGGGGTGGGGGCGGGGGGGGGGCGGTGGGGGGGGGAGGAGGACTAGTGAAAGGGGGGGGGGAGTTACTGGACTAAGTGGAATTAGCGGGGTAGGGGGGCGTGGGGGGGGAGGGGGGGGGGACACTTTGGTGGGGGGGGGGGGGGGTTATATTGTACACAAATACGTGATCCTGGGGGGGGGGGGGGGGGTGGGGGGGGGGGGGGTTAATGGGGGGGGGGGGCGGGGGGGGGTGGTTTAAATACTAGCCTGGTGGGGGTGAGGGGGATGGGTAACTAGAAAACAAGGTACGGGTGGATTTAAAGCGCGGGGGGGGGGGGAGGGGGGGGCGCGGAGGGGGGCGAGTGTGGTGCTCGGATAGGGGGGGGGGGGGGGCGGCACGGGGGGTGAGAGCAGAGCGGCGTGCGCGAGGGGAAGTTGTATTAGGATCAACAACAGTAAATAGCCCTACGGAGTTAAGGGCGCGAACGGGGGGGGGGGGGGGGGGTGGTGGGGGGGCGGGGGGGGGGGCGCCGGAGGAGCGGGTTTTATACAGCATATAGCGAATATGTTATTAAGGGGGGGGGGGGTGAGGGGCGTGGGGGGTGGGGGTGTGGGGGGTGGGAGGAGGGCGGTGTGGTGGTGGCGGGGCGCGGTCTACCGTGTTAGGTATAAAAACTATAAATCCCGGGGGGGGGCCGGGGGGAGGGCGTGGTGGGTGGTAACCACCTATGGGGTTATTAGCAAATAAAGTGTGTCGCCAAACGTGGTGACCTTTTAGGGGGGGAAGGGGGCGGGGCTGGCGGGCACCCACAAACGGGGGGGCGCGACGGTAAGTAATATTATTTCCCACCTTCTTTTTCAACTGATCACAACTGATCGTTGTGTGGGGGGTCTAGTTGGGGGGACGTACGAAATGGTATAGGGGTGGGGGTGGGGGAGGGGGGGGGGGGAGTCGTGGTAGTATTGTTGACACATGCGGGGCGTGGGTGTGTGGTGGGGGGGGGGGGGAGGCGTGTGGGGCGTTCGTGCGCACTATGGGCTGGTGGGGTGGTGGGGGGAGGGTCTTAACTTTTTCGCTAACAATGCAGATTTTCTAGGGCGGCGCGCGCGGGCGCGAGCGGCGTGGATTAACATAGTTAGTGAACAAGACTTGGGGTTGTTCGGGCATTTTGGGGGGGGGGGGTGTGGGGGGTATAGTGGGTTTGCAAAAGGGGAGCGGGGGGGGGGGCGGTGCGGGTGGAGGGGCTCCTTTCTCCTATTTATGCGAACCAAAGGCTTTAACTACCACGTGGAGCGGGTTGTCTACTTTATTATTCTTACTGCCGGGAAGGGGGGGCTAGGAGCGTAAGGGGAATCACTATAGGTCGGGAGCTGGGTGTGGGCGGGTCTTCATCTGCGGCCAAATGTTCGCGAATCAACACAATACCCCGGGTAAGTGGGTCAAAATTGAGCCTATCCACTGACCGCAGGATGCACGTATTTTGTGACGAGCAGTTTTGGTTAAAAGGTGTGCGGGGGGGGGTATTTGGTTTAGAGCGAAGCCATTTGGCCATTGGAGGGGCGTGGGGGTAGTATACCGGGTGTGGTGACGGGGTGAGTGGCGGTGCACCTCTATTTTAGCAGGGGGGGGGTAAAGGCGGGGGGGCGGGGGTGGGTGTGGGGGCCCAGAGGGGGCGGGGGGGGGGCGGCGACGGCCGCGGTTGGGTGGACGGCGTGGGTGGGGTATCCGTTAACTGGTGTTAAAGGGGGGCGGTGTGGGTGCTGGCGCGGGGAAGATATGCCCTTGAATGGGGGGGTTTGGTGGCGAATGCGACGGGGCGGGGTAAGGATTGGGCTATAGCTATTCAAGTACAGAGGCGGGGGGAGATGAGGGGGAGGACTGTTTTTACGGGGGCGCACTTATTTTGCGGAGTAGCGAGGTTTCTAAACTTAGTGGGGCCGCATTTTTTAATTAAAGAGGAGGGGAAGACTTTTTATCGCGCGATAGGTGGGGGGGGGGGGGGGGGGGGTTTGAGGAGGGGGGGGGGGGGGTTGGGGGGGGGGGGGTGTGGGGGGGGGGGGGGGGGGGGGAGTGGGACGTGGGGGGGGATCATAGGGGGGGGGGGGGTGGGGGGGCGGGGGGTGGTAGTGGGGGGGGGCGGGGGGGGGGGGGGGGCGCGGGGGGCGGGGGGGGGGGAGGGGGGGGGTTCATATGATAATCAAAGGCATTTTGATTTTAGCATCTCACCGATGGAGAGGGGGTAGTTTAAGGGTTCTCCATGGGGGCGGGGGGGAGCGGGGGGTGGAGGGGGGGGCGGGGGGGGGAGGCGGAGATAGGTGGTCGGCGGGGGGGGAGGGTGGGGGGGGGGGGGGGGGTGGGGGGGGGGGTGGGGGGGAGAGGGGGGGGGGGGGGGGTGGGGGGGGTTTTTATAGCTATTGCATATTGGGGGGGGATGTGTTAATTTGGTATATTTCTTTGTTTGCTTAGTTGTGGGGGGGGGGGTGAGTCTCGAATGAAAGATGAGCTCGACTTGAGGGCTGGGCGCGGGCGGGGTCGGTGCGGGGGGGGGTGGGGGCGGGGGGGTTTTTGGGTGGAGGGGGGGGGGGGGGGGTGGGGGGGGGGTTAGTTGGGGGGGTGGGGGGGGCGGGGGGGGGGGGGGGTGGTGGGGGGGGGGGCCGGGTTTTGGGGGGGGGGGGGGGGGGGGGGGGGGGGGGGGGGGGGGGGGGGTGGGGGGGGGGGGGGGGGGGTAGGGGAGGTGACTCGAAGAACAGGGGGGGTTTTTTGGGGGGGGTGGGGGGGGTGGGGGGGGGGGGGGGGGGGGGGGGGTTGGTTTGGGGGGGGGTGGTGGGGGTGGGTGGGGGGGGGGGGGGGGGGGGTGGGGGGGGGGGGGGGTGTTGGGGGGGGGGGGGTTGAAGGTTGCGGGGGGGGGTTGGGGGGGGGGGGGGGGGGGTTGGTTTTTAGGTCAGGTTGGGGGGGGCGGGTGTGGGGGCGGTGTTAGGGGTGGAGGCGAGGGTGGGGGGAGGTAGGAAGTAAAGAGGTGCGGTAAGGGGGGTTGGTGGTTGGCCCAGTGTTCCGACTTTCGATGGGTCACGTACTCTGTCTGTTGGGGTGGGGGGTGCGCTGGGGCGGGCGGGAGCGGAGGTGGCACCTTTCGCGTGCGGCAGCAGCCTGATCCGGTTGATTGCGGGGGCTTTGCGTAAGCTACAAAAATGACGTTATGCCGGTGGGCGGCGAGGTCGGTCGCTGGGATGGGGCGGAGGTGGAGGGCGGTGGCTTAACCGGGGCCTATCAATATTGGCAGGCACCGTGCCAACATGCACTGCCCTGTCCAGGGGCTGGAGGGCGCGGGGGGGAGGCGGCGTCATAAGCGGACTTGCCTGCTTCGGTTATTTTTGTACGGGTCCAAAAGTTTGGCTGAACGATCGAGGAAGTGGGAGAGGAGAGGAGGCACGGAGCGCCGTGAGGGCAAGGCCCCCCGGCGGCGCCCTCCACAGCAACCGGCCGAAGTGAGTCCAAGCAGAAGGCCCCCGCCGAGAACATGACGATGGCGACATTGACCTAGGGTATCCAGGAGCCCGGGGCCAACCATCGCCAATACCGTCGATAGGGGGAAGCACGCTCACACATGTGATGCTATGGTCTCGGGGGGAGGGGGGGGGGGGGTACGGTAGGGATGACCGTGGGGGTGGCGGGAGGGAGGCCTATGTAAGCGGAGGCTTCTCTGAGGCCCTTTGGTGGCGGCCCCATACGTCCAGAGGGCGATCGACGGAGCGGGCGAGTTGGAACCTGAGAGAAAGGTGTCCCATCGGGCGGATTTGAGGGGGGGGGGGTAGGGGGGGGAACGCTTCGAACCATTGTGGGGGGGGGGGGTACCGACCCTTTTACTATAAGTTTTCCGCTCAGGGGGAGGGGGGGGTGGGGGCAAGGGTGGTATGCCTTGGGGGGCGGGTTGGCGGGTGGTGGGGGGTGGGGGGGGGACGGTGAGGGGGGGAGTGGGGGCGGGGGGTTGGCGGAGCGGTGGGGGGTGGTGGGGTGATGTTTCTTCTCGGGGGGCCGACCGTTTTGCAAGGGAGGGAGCGTGTTGATGATGGAGAGGGGGTGTGGCGGGGTGGGTCCGACAAAGGGGGGGTGGATAGGAGGTGGTTTGTGGTGGGCAGTGTCCCTACAGACAAAGTTCCCTTTCCCCCGAAGCCTTTGATGCCATCACGGTCCACCTGGTAGTGGTGCTCCCGGCCGTGGGCCCGAGGCCTAGTGGCATGTCTATTTGTGTGTGAGCGGCCGAGAGAGGAGGCACACTTGGGACCTCAATTAAGCGGATATCCCGTACCGGGGTCATCTCTCGACCGTTCTGGTGGTTATCCGCCAACTTCACCCCACGAGCGGGTGAACTTCCGTGTGGAGGACCCAGTCTGACCTACAACGCGGTCCTAGGGGAGGCCCCGCCGATTGGTGAAGGGTATGCGTAAGTGTTGGGTCGGGGGGGTTGGCGCTACATAACGTCCTAACTGCCAAAGATGAAGTGCCGGCACCCGGTGCCCCAGTCACCTGTCCATTATTTTTGTGCGTGACTTCAAAGTTCGCGCATTTCTTTTGGAGCTTTGCATGGAGCAGCGCGCTTTACGGATTTTATTAGGCCGGGGGGGGGAGGCGCTGCGTGTTCGGGGGGGGGGAGGGTCCGTCCATTTCCCAACCCGTCGTGTGCGACGAGAGGCGTCAGGGGGGGGCGAGGCGGCGGGGGGTAGCCGTCCCAGCCCCCCCCGAGCATCGGAATGATCATCATGTGCGACGAAGGTTCTCCATCAATCAGGATGCCCTGGGCTGACGCAGCCGTCCATAGATCCACACGAATCGGAGGTAACTTTCTGGACGCAGAAAAAAAATTTAAGTGCAAAAGAGGAGGGGGGGAGGAGCTCGGCGCTCAGTCTCGCAGGAGCCTCTAGCGGGGTGTCGAAGTTTACTACGCCTGACGACTATGTGCAGGGCCTGGGGAGGGACCGGGCGGACCAGTTACTTTCAGGGTGGTGTCGCGCCAGGAGTGTGAATGAGGCGACCTGTCGTCGGCGCGTAGGGCTGGTGCCGTTGGGGAGCGCGCAGAGGCGCGCGTCGCTGGCATATAGGAGTTGGCGGTGGTGGGTGTGCAGCCCGTTCTTGCGGGTGGGAACGTGCAAGGCCTTTTGATCCGCGAGGAGGTGGTGCGCGACTTCCTGTGAGGCCAGAATGACCATTCCAAGAGGTCATACCATCCGGAGAGGCCTGCGAACCAGTTTCGTTGCGTTTCCCATAGGCGAACGCAAGCTTCAGGAGGGTGCATTCGACTTTACACACCGACCCTTAAACAAGGTCAATTGTCGCCTAAGGACCCTCTTACCCCCTGTCGGCGGAGCGCATAGTGATGCAGGGGAGTTAGTCGACTTTCCACCGCGTGGGGTTGTCGAGCCGGTTATTGTTTTCTGCTAGATGCATACCTGGTTATTCATCATATTCCGGCATGGTGGCTAGTGTGGAGGTATGAGAAAAAACTTCAGAGTGTTCATTTAGACGCCCCAAGGAGTTGGAGACTGATAGATATGTGTATGACGACATATGCCTTTCGGGGTAAAGAATGCAGGTCCTACTTTTCAACGTACTACTTACTTCTAATTTCTTTTCTTTGGTAATCCAGAGTCATATAGTGACGAGGAATGAGGAGGGTGAGGTCGCTGGGGGAGATTGGTGAAGGGAGTTGGGTGTGTAAAGCATCTGCAACCAGGAGACCTTACTTTTATTTCGATCTAGCGAAACATTCGAAAGTCGACCGCAACTTGCTGTCGCGCCGCATAAAGCTTGAAACCCTCGACAAGTGCGTGTTCGGCGGGCCTGCGTGGCATCTTACTCGGTTCTTGGTCTCTTCTGCCCGAGGCATTGAGGGCGCAAGAGGCGCCGTGGGAGAGGAGGGGGATACAGCATATAGGAGCGAGGGGGGGCGATGGGGAGCGCGGTACGCTGGCCGAGCGATGGGCGATGAGTCTAAGGGTGATAGTGTTCGAAGGGGAGGTAGGTGCTTACACTTTGAAGCGCGGACTGTTATTGGTTACAGTCCCTTTAAGTCCTGTTCATATCTAGGCTGGGTTAGACAGAAGGACGCTACCGTTTGTTGTTTATGGGGGGGGGGGGGGGGTGGGCGTATACTAGGTGGATCAATTACTCGATAATTCACTACGCACGGGCGGGGGGGTAAAGGCCCCCCCCCGGTTTTGATTTTTTCTGGTGTACGGAGGAGGCTGAAACGGGCCCCACCATATTTGAAGGCGTACCTGCAGGGTAGCGAGCGGGGGGGCGCGGCCCCAGTCCTGGTCGCGTCCCGGAGCAGACTGAGATACCGTTGCTTACTCTGACCTTGCGGGAAACTGACCCGCGAGGTTTGGGTCAGGGCGGGTGGGGGCTATGCGTGAGTGTATGGCCGATGGATTGGGCGCGACGAGTACGACCCTCGCGTTCGCGCACTCCCCACGGCCGAGGGTGGGGTGTGTCGGGAGCTCGACTCGGCGGGGGTGATTGAGGGTAGGTGATCAGGGGGGGAGGGTAGATTGCCGGTTTCTGGGGGGGGGGGGCGTGTCCGGGGAGGGGGGGGCGCGTGGAGACTGGTTGGCCCAGGCCCCCGACGGCCTAGGAAGGCTGGCCCTCCTTCTTCCTGCTTGTCGCGTAGAGGTGCCGAGGCGCCGCCCGGGGGACGTGCGGCCCAGGGTTTAGTGGCCAGCGGCCTCTCGCTGGAAGGCGCGCGGGCAGCGGGGTGTTTGTTGCCGTGCCCGCGTGCGGAGAGGAATCATGACCCCATGAGGTCATTCGGCACAGAAGCCTGAGTGTGTGTGCGGCGCCCCGCGGGGGGCTCGAATCGGTAGCGTGAACGGGGGAGGGGGTGGGAGCGGTTGCGTGCTTCGCGGGTGCGTGTTCGGGGCTTTTCGGCCCGGGGGGACTGGGGCGACGAGTGGTCGATTCGACCCCGGAGAGAGCAGGGAGGAGAGGCCGGCCCGGATGTCCGAAGCGTGTGGCCTTAAGTAGGCCCTCCCCGACGCCCGGTAGGGGGGGGGGGGGTGGCAGCTGCGAGCCCCCGCCCCTCTTGTCCGAGGACGTGCTTAGGCGCCCCCGACGGCACCGCTCATCTGTGTGGGGCGGCCCGGGGATGCCACTGCAGGAAGCGCGCCTGTGCGCCCCGGGGTGTGGGGGGGCGTGGGGGTGCGACCCCGAGGTCGTCGGCACAGAACTAGAGTGTCAGCTCCGCGCGGCTCATCTCGGCAAGCGAAAGGCGGGGCCGGCGAGGTAACAGGGGGATGGGTTCTTGGTGCGCCGCAGAGTGGAAGAAGTATGCGATGGTGGGGCCGGTGGAACGGGGCACGCCGAAAGGTGTAGCGGCCCGTCTACTTCGTTAGCGAGGCCGCGTGATTTCGGAGCCCAAGACCCGATACCCTCTGGCCTAGTGAGAGGTGGAGTGGGGCTTTATAGGGCTGCTATTCTGATTGCATACGTGAGATGTGCAGATCAGTCCATTTATTTCATCAGAAGCAGCATCAGTTGGCAGAGCGAGGGTGTGTTAGTCCGTAGTATGGGTCCATAACCCCCCTCGGTCCAAATCTTGCGATGGGAAGCTGTCAGGAGAGGGAAGCTGTGGGGGGGTGTGGGGTGACGTTCGGGTGGAGAAATGGCAGTGGGGGCTAGATAACTCATCTGAGTTTCGTTTGCACTTTGAACCACGCCACGCGATCAAGAGCCAGGGCCCTCGCGTCTGGACTTTGTATGCAGATGTGGAATGTGGAGGGTTGCGGAGGGGGCGGCGGGGGGGGGTGCTGTGCGGCCGGCGGAGGCCCGGACTGCTCAGTGGGCGCCCCACCGAGGCCAGGCCTGGTTGCCGCTTCGCTGCGTACTTGCAGGTCATCCAAGACCGCCTAATGGGGATGCAGTAGGGGGTGTAGCGTGGTGAGGCGTTGCGCTTCACCGTGTTCTCTTCAGTGGGCCGGGGGGGGGTGGGGGCTGTGGTCAAGTTGACCTCCCCCCCAAGCGGAATGAGTGTCGGGCTCAAATGGGACCTGTGTCCCGGCCTCTCGACTGTTCGGGGCGAACGCAGACGAATATGGACTCAGGTGACGGAGTGGGGGACGAGGTCCTTGCGGACTTCAGAGTGGCGGCTTGACGTGGTGGAACATTGCCGGCCGCATCCTGGTGTTGTAGGCGGACGTCACAGATGTGTGCGGTTAACCGATTCTGCCGAAGGATTACCATTGCGACTGGACCGGGCGTCATATGTGATGCTGTACGGTGTGCCGGCCAGGTTGGCGTGCGTATGGAGAGTCCGCTCAGATTGGTGACGGGGAGTGAGTGGAGTGCTACGTGGCACGTGATCACAGTATTTTTTGACGGGAATAGACGCGGATGAGCCGACGAACTCCTTCAAGGCTGCTAGCTATCCTTTTCCATCTCCTCGCGAGCCCATACCCCACACCGGAGGGCAGCGCTTTGTGAAGAAAGGCTTCTGGCCCAGCCGCTCAGGCGCGACCCGACCCCCAAGGGGAACGGACGGGGGGGGCGGGTGCGGGGGCCGGAGTGAAAGCTGATCGGGCACCCGATTGGACCTCGTCAGAGTCCATGCCTCGGGACCCGAGTGTTGAGCGCGTTACTAGCGGTTTACCCGAATCTCCCTTAGATTGATTTGCTTGGAGGATCGTCGTGAGTATCCGGATGGCGTGGACGCGGTTTCGCGAGATAAGTACTCTAAGGGCGGGCCAAGGGAGTGAATCCGGCGATATAGGGGAGTGGAACGTGCGGTCCCAGCGGCATGCTCGCAAGCGCTACGAGCGATGGAAGGGACCCTCCGAAAAGATCACTCGGCACGTCTGTCTAAAGCGGAGTCCCTGCTCTGTGAATGGGGGTTGGCGATTCCCTCGTGAATAAGAGCGTTCGATGCTTCCCATTGGCCCGATATCTCATGAAGGCGACAGTGGCGGAGCCCACTCTGCCTCACTTGCACACGTAGAGGCGGCGGTAAAGGGGAGGGGCGGGGGGGGGGGCAGTGGAGGGGGGGGGGTGGGAGGGGGATGCATTGTGATTGGCATAGTGCCTTTCGCCAGGGTTTCTAGTTGGCCGATTGCGTACTGTGTGGTGCGTTAGAGCTGGGGGTAGTGCTGGAGTCTGACTGGTCCTGGCGGTGCAGGGGCTGGCCCAGTTTCCACGCCAGAGCAAATCACCATCAGGGACCGGCGCGCGGATATGGCGGGGCGAGTCAGACCAATTCACCTCTTTCATTGGCCTGTGTGTGAGGCAGGATCTTTGGGGGGCACGATATAGCCTGTCCGTTGATAAACTGTCGCGGCGGCGGGGTCGGGGTGGTGGTCTGAGTATCTGTATGTCGCTGTATCGAGAGAACAAGTCTTCACTAAGTGGCCCGAGCTGTATCCGGTCAGCCCAAGATCGATAGCACTCCGGCACCTTAAATTCATCAGGGCATCACTAAGCTTCGGCTTTAGAGGGGTGTCCTAACCTATCATTACGGGATAACGGCACCCATTTCACTTAGTGAACACTTCGGTGGACAATGCGAAGACAATATGGGCATCAGAGCTCCTGTCTTTCGGCCACGCCCTGCCCACTTACCCAAAGCAATGCCGAAGTGGAGGCTGCGCCACGTGCGGGAGTAGCGGGTCCCTCTTAAGGTCACTTCAAAACAACCAAGAGCCGGTAGGGAGGGCAACATATCCAGCAAATGCATGGGCGACTCGTGTAATCGAGGAGTTGCCAGCGTTAGCTTGGGCAACCGGGGCAAAGCGGGGCGGACAGTGCGCATAGTGCGCGAGCTAACACGGGAGCGTACGCCTTTCTGTCGCGATCCGATTCTACGGCGCGAGGCGAGTTCTTCCCCATCCGAGCTCAACTTTCAGCCTGAGGTCCCTCTGGGCCAAAACCGATGTAAGCTGCAGGGGATCGTGTGCGGGGGAGGCTGGGGAGGACAGGATGGTGGCATGCTTGCGGGGGGCATGGGATATGAGCCGTCAGGAGCTCGGAGATGTGGAGGAGAGCGAGGAGGGGGGTCTGAGGGGGGGGGCTGGTGGCGGGGTGGCGCGTGGCCCTGCGTGTTGGGCGGGATGCGCGTGGCGGGGGCGGGGGGGGGCGTATTTCCGGGAGCGAGAGTCTTTCGGTCTCTGAAGGCCAGCGCTAATCGAGGGCTCCGGGGTATCGGACTCGGGGTGGGGGGGGGAAGTGCGCGCGCCGAGAAACGACTTTAATTTCCTGGCAAATCGTAACGACCTCAGTCCCTACACCAGGTATCGCGTCCAATAGACGGTGCGAGGTGCTGGGGGGGGGTGTGTCGTCTTTATGGTTAGCAAGCTTCATCGCTAAGTGTTGTGGGAGGGTTCCGTTACCTAGTGATCAGGCGTCACCCTTACCGGCCGGTGGTGCGGAGCGGGGGGGGGGTTAATTTCCTTCGTCAGTGGGGCCGGTACGTTGGGGGTGCGGGTAACGCGGCTACAGAGCTGCGCCTAGACGGGCTCGGTGGGGGGGGAGAACTTAGGGAGGCAAGGGAGGGACGGGTACACAACACCGCTCGTTCCGTTTCGCTTTTCTACCCGGGGGCGGGGGAGCGTTCTATCTATGGGTTTCTTCTCTCTCTTTACCTCCAGCCTCTGCTAGTGGGGAGTCTGGTTTATGTGTCTATTGTGGGACCGGGGGGGAGGGGGGGGGGTTATTATTTCTTTCTCGCTCGCGGGGGGGGGGCGGGGGGGTGACGGGCGAGGGGCGGTGTGCGCAACCCCGTCACCCCGCACGGGCGTGCGGGTTTTGCCGGGGCTACCTGACATTCAGTGAAGGGCTTATCTTTTTATCTCTACCGCGGAATGGGTGCAGATCAAGAAGGCATTTTCGTAGTTTCTTCGGATATAGTGACTGTGTTGTGTCTGTGAGCCCTTGTTTCCTTTTCGAAGATATCTGGTGCGTGGTGAGGGGGGTGTGGGGAGAATTAGCACGCTCGTAACTCGGATCCTGCCGTGTCGGGGGGGGGGGGTCGGTAGATTGTCCCGCAGTTCGGCGTGGTCCTTAAAATCGGGGCGGGCTGGAGAGAACGGTGGGCCCAGAACCGTAGCCGTGGGGGGGTCGGGGGCGCCGATTGCGTTGGGGGGGTGGAAGGGCGGGGGGGGGAGGGAGAGTCCGGCGGGGGGTGAATGGGAGCGGCAAACAGAGCCCATACAATTCGGGGTCTCCGGCGGATGCGAGGGTGGTTTTTAAGGAGTGGGGGGGGGGGGGGGGGAGCGGGGGTGGGGGGGGGGGGGGGTATTGTGAAAAGAACCGCTCTGAGGGGGAGGGGTGCGGATTTTGGGGGGGGGGGGGGGAGTGTGGGGGGGGGGGGGGGTGGTGGTTTTAACCTCTCTGGTTTTGGGGGGGGGAAGGCGGGGGGGGTGGACCCGCCCCCGCTTCGGGCGCGCAAAGTCCAGGCTCCAGGGCGGTATCCTTTTTGCCTGAGGCCGAGTCCTCGACACGTGGAATCTTCCCCAACCAGTGCACTATGCCCCGAACCCGTACACGGCCGTATGAGGCTGTGGACCCTGTGCACGAGTCCTCGTTCAAGGCCAAGACAACAGAAGGACTACCATTCGTAGTGGGGGGGACGGGGTGGTGGGGGCGGGGGGGGGGGCGGGAGGGGGGGGGGGGTGCGGCGGGGGGGGGGGGGGGGGGGCGGGGCGGGGGGGGCGGGGCGGGGGCGCCGGCGGGGGGGGGGGGGCGGGGGGGGGGGGCTGCGGGCGGGGCGGGGGGGGGGCGCGGGGGGCGGGGGGGGGGGGGGGGGGGGGGGGGGGGGGGCGGGAGTTCACTACGCAAAGGAGGGGGGGGGGCCTCGGGGTGTGCTCATATTCAGTGGGGTCGCGGGACGGAAGGCGGAACAGAGTGGCATGTACATCAAAAATTTCCTCTTTACTTTGGAATGCAGATTGAAATTGACTTGTGGTGTAGGTGAGGCAGGCAGGGGGAGGAAGGGGAGTGGGGGGTGTTGGCGTGGGGGTGGGATATGTTTGGGGGTTTGATGCGCCCAGACAGCAGTGGCGCGGGGGGGGGGGGTTGCAGAAGAAGAAAGAAAAAGCTAAATTTAAGAGGGGGGGGAGAGTCGCTGGTGTTTACTTAGGCCCGGGAGTGGTGGGAGGAGGGGTTGTGGGCGTTTTTTTTTATTTTTTAATCTCCACTGTGGGTGTTGCCTACAGATCGCTCGGGGTGGGCGGGGGTTGGGGGGTGGTGAGGTGATTGGGTTATTATTGTGACGCAGTCTCAAAGGGCGACACTGTGGCACTCGTCGTCACTAGGCTTGTCGTCCGCAAAGGAGGGGGGGGGGGGGGGGGGCGGGGGGGGGGGGGGGGGAACAACCCACCTATAGAGAGAGTTAAATTTCGTCGCGGGGGGGGGGGGGGGGGGGTTGGGGGGGGGGCGGGGGGGGCGGTGAGAGTGCGGGCGGACGGTAGCGGGCGGTGGGGGGGGGGGGGTGGAGACGAGCGGATGGGGGGGTTGCGGAGTCGAGTGGTGCGGGAGGGGGGGTACGGTGCGAGATATTAATAATAAGTAGTTGTATTATTAAGCGGGCGTGTGAGGGGGGTGAGGGGGGCAAAGTTGGGCCGGTAACAGGGGCCGTCGTAGAATTAAAGAGAAGCTACGTGACGGATGTGGTATCGGGGGGGGGAGGGGGGGGGTGGGGTGGGGGGGGGAGGCGGGGGGGGCGTCCCGTTACCTCGGTGCGCTATTGCTATGCTTGAGCGCCTATCCGTCGGGGGTGCCCGTGGGATATAGACGTCGTGTCCTTAAAGTTTACGCTAATATGTAAGCCCACTCGGAGAAAGTCCCGGGTCTCCCCCCTACCTGGCACTAGTAGCTTGCCCAGTACGGATAGCTCGACAATAAACTCTTCACCCACCAGCATACCACACAATACCAAAATCATAACGACTATATTGAAACCAGGAATAAGGGGGGGGGGGGGGGGGGGGGAGGGGGGGGGTGGGGGGGGGGGGGGGGGGGGGGCGGGGGGGGGGGGGTGAGGGGGGGTTAGCGGGCTGCCCCCTACGGGGGGGCGGGGGCTCACACCAGACCCCACACAGGCGGATCGCTGTACCAATCTCCACCAGAAGCCACCTCCCATCACACCACCCCACGGCGGCGGGGTTTGTGGCGGGGGTGGGTGTGGGGCTTATCCGCCTATTTTTTTCAAGGGCTTCAATTTCTGCCCCACCGAAGGAGATTTGCCGGCGAAAAAGCCAGGCCAGCGGGGGTCAAGCGTAAACCAGCCACGACAAAAACACCCACCAACCCGCTTCCAAAAACGCAAATAAATCTAAACGCAAACTTAAAACTCGAGAGGCTCTCAACACCCACCAGGGGGGGCCGGCGGGTGGATTTAAAGACGGGGCCTGCCCCCTGGGAAGAGAGAGGGGGAGTAGGAGTGAAGACGGCGACGCGCGCCAGTAGGCACCTTCCAACCCTTGCGCGCCGCGGGGGCAGCGGGGGTGCTGCCAACACACACATCCTCTTAGCGCATCGGGGCGGGTGGGGGGGGGAGGCGGCATGCCATTGCCATCCAACACACAACCCAACCAACCGCCGGGGGGATTTTTACCCGCGGGGGGTTGGTGGGTGGGGTGAGGGGGTGGGGGGGGGGGGTCACGCTAAACAGGTTGGAGGGTACTGCCTACCTACTCATACCATTCCACCGACCCAAAAAAAGCGTGCAACCGCGAGGACGTCCAGGGGGGTGGTTTTTAGGGCGGTCGTCAACGAGGGCGGGGGGGGCGGGCGGGTGGGGGGTCGGTGGCTGAGGCGTGGCTGGGAGCCGGCGCGAGGGGCGGGTGGCGAGGGGAGGGGCGGAGGGGGGGTGGTCCCGTATCTGATTGAGGGTGGATGGGGGAGTGGAGCGGGGGGAGTCTGGCGAGTTTTATTTAGCTTTAAATTTTATAGATTTTTATGTCCGTCTATCGGGGGGGGGGGGGAGGGGGGGGGGCTGGATTAATTTTAATGTCAATAGGGGGGGGCGGTGTGGGGCGAGTGTATCTTTCCTCGATGCTCACTCGAGGGGGGGGGTATGCCTGCTGTTGGGAGTTGGGTATCCCCAGCCGTCCCCCCGGCCATCTCTTCTATTTCTCTGAGGCTAAGGCGCAGGGTTTCGTGAGAGGTTGGGGGGGGGGGGGGGGGTTGGGGTGTGGGGGTTTGGGGGGTGGGGTGGTGGTGGGGGGGGGGGGTTGGGGGGGGGTGGGGGGGGGGGGGTGGGTGGGGGGTGGTGTTGGGGGGGGGTGGTTATTGTTTTGGGTGGGGGGTTGGGGGGGGTTTTGGGGGGGGGGTGGGGGGTTATGGGGGGGGTGTGTGGGTGTGTTGGGGGTGGGGTGTGTGGTGTGGGGTTGGTGGTGTTTGGGGTTGGGGGTATGTATTTAGTGTGGGGGGGTGGGGTGGGGGGTGGGTGTTGTGGGGGGTGGGATGGTTGGTGGTTTGTTTGGGGTGGGGGGGGGGTTGGGGGGGGGGGATTGTGGTTGGGGGGGGTTTTGGTTGGGGGGGGGGGGGGGGGGGGGGGGGGGGTTGGGGTTGTGGTGGGGGGGGGGGGGGTTTTGGGGGGGGGGGGGGTTGGTGGGGGGGGTGGGGGGGGGGGGGGGGTCGAAGCCCCCGCCGCGATGGTGGGTTTGAGGCGGCTGGCATATAGTCGGATCGGTATCCCGACACCAGCCCCAGGAGGCCCGCCTGCGCATCTATTCTAGCCAACGGGGGGGTGTGGCGGGCGGGGGTGACTAGTAGGAGCAGAACGGAGTAATAAGAAGACGCGGCGGGTTAGGGGGGGGGGGGGGGGGAGTGGGGGTGCTTCCGAGTTGAAATCATGAAATGCGCGGGGGGAGGTTGGGGGGCGGCTCTATACCTCGCTCGCGCTGCCATAGTGCGGAGGGGGGTCCCTCTTCGACCTCTAGTTTAAGGTGGGGCGGCGGCGGGGGGGGGGGGGCCCCGTAGGTAGTTCGGTAAATCTCTTGACGAGTCCAGGCAGTTATCAAGCGCGCGGGGTTTTGCCACGGGGGGTGGTTGGGTGGGCGGAGGGCGTAGCGTCGATGGTGTTTTCGCATTGCAGTGGGGAGTGTGCGGTTTCGAGGGCTATGTATTCGCCGTACCATGGCGAGTGCGGGTGCTGGTGTCGGTGGGGGGGATGGGGTCGCTATTTTGAGCTGTGGGGGGGGTAGGAGGGGGGGGTAGGAGGGGGGGGGGGGGCGGGGGAAGACACGGGGAGGGGGGGTAGTTGGGGGAATGGAGGAGGGGGGGGGGTTGGGGGGGGGGTTGATATGAGGGGTGAGGGTGATGGTGGGGGCAGGGGGGTGGGGGGCGGGGGTAGAGGGGAGGAGGCGGATGGTGTAGGGGGGATATTATTTGAATTACAGATCGGAGGCTCATATTGCCCGTCCCGTTAACTCCAAAACCTTGGTTATTAGTGGGGGGGGGGGGGGGTTGGGGCACAGGGGGGGGGAGGTTGATTATGTGGGGCGCGGGGTTGGGGGGGGGGGGGGGGAGGTGAGGGGGGGGGGGTTGATATAACTATGGGGGGGGGGGGGGGGGGGGGGCGGGGGGGTTTTATTCCGATCAACTTTCGCATTATTAGCTTTACCTTTATAATTTCGTCATTTGGGGTCGGGATCGCGTCCTGCTGTGGCGGTCGTAGCGGGCGGTGTCGGATGGGGGGGAGGGGAGGCGTGCGGGGGGTAGGGGGGGCGTTTTTGGTGGATGGGTTGTGGGGGCTGGGGGGGGGGGGCGGAGGGGTGGGGGGGTGAATACTGCTAGGAGGAGGGGGAGTAGGGGGGATGGGGGGGTAGTCACTTTGTCGCCCGCCCGCCCCGCCCCCACCCGGTTCTGCCTAGAAGGCAGTCCAAAGCCTCCTATTCCCCGGGCAAAAGGGGAACGCCGCGCCCGGATGCTCATCTGCCCGCTTGATCCATGCGGTCCGGGGGGTGGGCCTGTGGCGAGGCGGCAGGGCACGGGCGCTTCTTCCCTGTTTGGAGTCTTCCCGGAGGAGGAGTTAGGCGGTGCTCGCGCTGGGGGGGAGCTCCTCTCCACGGGTCTATCTTTTTATGCCCCCGCGGAGGGACAGGCGAGGGTCCGCCACAGCGATGTACCGGACTGAAAATTGCCGGGGGGCGGTGCGTTTTGGCGGCGGTGCGTTTGTGGGAGGGTCGGCGTGTCTTGGTGGGTGAGGGGGGGTGGGGGGGTGGGTTGGCTGGCGCGGACGAGGACGGTAGGTGTGGACTGCGAGGAGGCAAAAGGAGACGGGGTTCAGGAGGCGGCGTTCCCCCTTTAGTAGAGTGGGGGGTCGTCAGGAACCCCGTCCTCGGGAGGTGGGGACATCGCTGAGAAGCTCGCGGCGGGGGGAGGGGGGGAGAGTTGGGTGGGGTGCAGCGGGGGGGGCTTGGGAGGGGGCTGCTGTCCACTCGGCTGGATAGCGCGGAGTGCGTAAACACCACTAGGACATCCTTCGTAAGGGTAGCGGGGTCTGTTCACGTCTTTTGTTGTTCGGTCGGCGGGGGTGTGCGGTTGGGGGCCGGGGTTTTGTTGCAGCCTCTAACCTTGAAAAGGGGGTGGGCGGGCTCTGCCACGTTGGGGTCCTTGGGGGGGTGCGGCTGGCCTGATGGCGAGACTGTGCTTGCGCGCTCGGGGGGGTGGGCGAGGGCGCGGCTCCAGGGTGGTGGGCGCGTTGGAGCCTGAGCTAGTTGCGCAGGAGGGGTGGTCTGCGGGTCGCGTCGGGGGGGGTTCCTACACATTATACCCTAGTGGCGCGAGCCACACAGGCCTCTTCACGCTTGTCCTGGGGGGGGGTGTGATAAGACGCGTTTGTATGAGCTTCTTCTCTAGCTCCGCCGGATCCCGGACTCCCGTTATTTAGATGTGTCAAGTCGTACCCGCGTCCGCTTAAAAAAAACGGCGGTTGGCCAAGTGAGACTCGAGGGCGGAGGGATCTGGCCGGGACTCGGAGGGGCGGGAGGAGCGGCCCGCCGTTCCCCCTTCCTCCTTTTTCCACACCTCACCACTCCCACGGTGCGTAGTCTTCAGTTTACTCCTGAGTTCTAACACGCGCTTGAGACTCGAGTGGGGTATTGTGTCCCCGTACGGTGGGGGGGGGGGGGTTTTGAACGGGGTGGGTGTGCCTTAGGGGGGGGGGGGGGGCGGGGGAGGTGGGGGGGGGGGGGGGGGGTGGGCTGGGTGGGGGGGGGGGGGTAGGTTTTGGGAATGAAGGCGGGGATGGGGAGGGGGGGGGGGGGGGGGGGGGGGGGGGGGGGGGGGGGGAGGGGGGCGCTAGGGCGCGGGGGGGGGGGGGGGGGGGGGGGGGGGGGGGGGTGGGGGGGGGGGGAGCACTGACGTGGGGTGGGGGGGCGGGGTGGGGTGGGGTGGTGGGGGTGCCGTGCGGTGTGCTCTCTAACAGTGGCGAGGTCCTGAGAGAGTAGATGTTGGGGGGGAGGAGGGGGGGGGGGTTTTGGGGGGGGGGGGGGGGGGGGGGTGGGGGTACTCCGCCCTAGACCCCACTTCGTTGGGGGGGTGGGGGGGGGAATTTGGGGGGGGGGGGGGGGGGGGGGAGGGGGTGTGATTGGGGCCTACTTCTTCGTAATACCGGGGGGGGGTTGTGAGAGTTGGGGAGGGAGGCGGTGGGGATTCGTGAGCAGCTTTTCAATGTCCAAGGGGGGGGGGGGGTCATAGGAGGGTGGGGGACGAAATATGATTCCCATAAAGACCTTTGTCCCGACAATGGTACAAGCAAGGGGGGGGGGAGGGGTAGACAGTCGAAGACGCATCATCGGGGATAGTTTCCTGCTTACAGAAGGGGGGGGGTGGGTCGTGGGGGTGGGTAGAGCTATGTCGAGAGGATACTGGAGGGGAGGGGGGAAAGTTTTTTTTATTAGGGGGGGGGGTGGGGGTGGGTAGGGGGGGGGGTTGGGGGAGGGGGGGGGGGGGGGGGGGGGGGGGATAAAAGGCGGGGGGGGGGGTTTGTGGGCGGGGAGGTTTGGTATATTAAATTTAATTGTGTATGGGCCTACTTGTGGGGGGAGACGGGTGGGGAGGGCCTATATTTCGAACTCGCCCGCGGTGGGGGGGGGGGGGTTGTATCCAAAGGGGAGAAAACACGCGGGGGTAAATGCTGATACTATCATTTATCGGGCGGGGGGCGCGGGGGGGCTTCATATTTTTTTATATTCGGGGGGTGGGTTTGATGGGGTGGGGGGGGGGGGGGGGGGGGGGGGAGGGGGGTTTGGGGAGTTCGGAACTGCCTGCAGGACCTCCATCTTGGGCACTTTTATAAATACCAACCTCCAAAAAACACACCTGTGGTGTTGCGCATATTGTGGTCTTTTTGGTTTGCGGGGATTATATGGGGAGTGGTGGGGGGGGAGAGGGGGTTGGTCGCAAAGTCCTGCGATAGCGGGTGATGTGTGCAGGGCGTGCTTAACCTGCTGCTTCTAATTTTAATTTAGTGGGATGGGGGGGGGTGGCGGGGCAGCTGGAAAAAAGGGGGGGAGGGGGGGGGGTAGGGGGGGGGGGTGGGGTGAGCGGGAGGAGGGGATGTATGGGGAAATGGAGATGGGTTGAAGTGTATAGTACTCAGTGGGAAGGGGGGGGGGGTGCTGCAAGATAGATTTGTCTCGGGGTTTGCGGGTCGGAGCGGTGATTAGACGAGGATATTTCCTGCATGTGTTAGTTCTGGGGTACCTACGTCGTCTCCGATCGCGAGCAATATACGGAGGTGGGCCGAGCGGGAGTCGAAGGTGCGGCGGGGAGAGGGGAGGGGGTGGTCGTTTGGGGGGGTGGGGGGGTGGGATTGGGGGGGGGGATGTGGTCGGTGTGAGGAGGTTCGGGGAGGGGGGATGGGGGGGGGGCGGGGTTTTGAAGTATGAGCGTCCTGTCCGGGATCGGGGGGGTGTATAAGACCTGAAAGAAGTAGGATGCCCGTCCACGATTTTGGTTCTTGTGGGGGGGGGGGGGGGGGGGGGGGGTGGAGGGGGGGGGGGGGGGGAGGGGATGGGAGGCGGGGGGGGGGGGGGGGGTGGTGGGGAGGGGGGGGGGGGGGGGGGGGCGGGGGGGGGCGCCCCGGGGTGGGATTACAAGAGGCGAGGGAGCCCGAGCGGTGCGCGCTCCGCGGGGGTGGGGTCCTGGGGGGGGGGGTCGGGTTCGTTGGTGGTGTTGGGTTGTTGGGGGGCGCGTGGCGCGGAAGTACGTAAGGGTTTAAGGAGCTTCGCTCGGGTCTATTCGTGCTGTAGTCGGGGTCGGGAGAGGCGTGGGGTAAGGCCGCCCGCTGGTGGTTGTGGGTTGGGGACGTGCGCTGGGCAAGGGGGTGGGGGGGGGGCCGGTGGCGGGTGGCCTGGGGGGGGGGGGACGGCGTTCGGTGCGCGCGGGGAGGGGCTGGGTATGGGGGGTGCGGCGGGACGGGGGGGACCCGTGGAGTCGGGCGCTCCCTCGTCCATGAGTATCGCTTTACTTTTCCTCGGAGGTCCGGTGGGGCAAGCGCGAGAGAGGAGAGGCGGGAGGTGTACTCCTGGGGGGTTTCAGGCGTTCGCAGGAATGGAGTGGCCTCTGCGGAGCGCGGCGGGGGGGGGTGTGGTAGGCGGTTTGCGGTTTCTATCTCGCTACTTGGTTCGAGGGGGCGGGTGGGGTTTCGCGGCTCTGCCACGACCGATTGCCACTATCCCCGGGAGGGCGGCGCTGTCGCCGTCTCCTCGCCCAGACCGAGTTCCTCGGTACTTGGAAGTAGGCGGGAAGGGGCGCGACGGATGCGTCGCTGATTAGAAGAAAAACTAGAAGGGGACGTTAAGAACTAAGGGCGGGGAGTGTGGGGGTTTGAAGTGAACTTGCCTTGGGAGATGGGAAAGTTAAGGAGGGTTGGGGGGTTGATGTAAGGGGAAAATCGGTGGGTGGGCGCGGTCATTGGGGTGTGTTTCGTCAGTGGAAGGGCGTGAACCTGCGAGGAGGTCGCTATAACAACCATGATATCTATTAGGGGGGGAGATGACAGGTATTTTCCACCCCGCGATCAGGGAGGGGTAGGGGTTGGGGGTTATGTAGTTCGGTTTGCTGGGAGAGTAAGTATATTGTTCCGGGCGGCGGGGGGGGGGTCTAGGCCCCCATCTTGTGGATTGGGTTTGGGGGACAGGATGAGGGGGGGGGTGGGGGGGCGGAGCGCGGCTGAGGTCCTTATACTTTTTTTAGATTTTTGATAGGTTTTGTTTTGGGGGTTGTTTGTTTTAGTGTTTTTTTTATTATTTTATTAATTTTTTTTTTTTTAGATGTTTTAGACGTGCGTAGCCCCTCGGTAGTACCGCGGGGTAGGGGCGACGTTGGGTCATAACAATAAGAGGGGCAGTGGCGATCGAAATTAGCTTGAGCGCTCGTTGTCGAATCGTCCTACTGGGGGGGCTAGGGCGCATATGCTCATTTCTCAATCGAAAACAAGGCAACAACGGGAGGTGATGGAGAAGGATTAAATATGAAAGAGTTTGGGGGGGGTTGGTGGGGGGGGGGGGGGGGGGGGGGGGAGGGGGGGGGGGGGGGGGGGGGGGGGGGGGGGGGGGGGGGGGGGGGGGGGGGGGGGGGGGGGGGGGGGGGGGGGGGGGGGGGGGGGGGGGGGGGGGGGGGGGGGGGGGGGGGGGGGGGGGGGGGGGGGGGGGGGGGGGGGGGGGGGGGGGGGGGGGGGGGGGGGGGGGGGGGGGGGGGGGGGGGGGGGGGGGGGGGGGGGGGGGGGGGGGGGGGGGGGGGGGGGGGGGGGGGGGGGGGGGGGGGGGGGGGGGGGGGGGGGGGGGGGGGGGGGGGGGGGGGGGGGGGGGGGGGGGGGGGGGGGGGGGGGGGGGGGGGGGGGGGGGGGGGGGGGGGGGGGGGGGGGGGGGGGGGGGGGGGGGGGGGGGGGGGGGGGGGGGGGGGGGGGGGGGGGGGGGGGGGGGGGGGGGGGGGGGGGGGGGGGGGGGGGGGGGGGGGGGGGGGGGGGGGGGGGGGGGGGGGGGGGGGGGGGGGGGGGGGGGGGGGGGGGGGGGGGGGGGGGGGGGGGGGGGGGGGGGGGGGGGGGGGGGGGGGGGGGGGGGGGGGGGGGGGGGGGGGGGGGGGGGGGGGGGGGGGGGGGGGGGGGGGGGGGGGGGGGGGGGGGGGGGGGGGGGGGGGGGGGGGGGGGGGGGGGGGGGGGGGGGGGGGGGGGGGGGGGGGGGGGGGGGGGGGGGGGGGGGGGGGGGGGGGGGGGGGGGGGGGGGGGGGGGGGGGGGGGGGGGGGGGGGGGGGGGGGGGGGGGGGGGGGGGGGGGGGGGGGGGGGGGGGGGGGGGGGGGGGGGGGGGGGGGGGGGGGGGGGGGGGGGGGGGGGGGGGGGGGGGGGGGGGGGGGGGGGGGGGGGGGGGGGGGGGGGGGGGGGGGGGGGGGGGGGGGGGGGGGGGGGGGGGGGGGGGGGGGGGGGGGGGGGGGGGGGGGGGGGGGGGGGGGGGGGGGGGGGGGGGGGGGGGGGGGGGGGGGGGGGGGGGGGGGGGGGGGGGGGGGGGGGGGGGGGGGGGGGGGGGGGGGGGGGGGGGGGGGGGGGGGGGGGGGGGGGGGGGGGGGGGGGGGGGGGGGGGGGGGGGGGGGGGGGGGGGGGGGGGGGGGGGGGGGGGGGGGGGGGGGGGGGGGGGGGGGGGGGGGGGGGGGGGGGGGGGGGGGGGGGGGGGGGGGGGGGGGGGGGTGGGGGGGGGGGGGGGGGGGGGGGGGGGGGGGGGGGGGGGGGGGGGGGGGGGGGGGGGGGGGGGGGGGGGGGGGGGGGGGGGGGGGGGGGGGGGGGGGGGGGGGGGGGGGGGGGGGGGGGGGGGGGGGGGGGGGGGGGGGGGGGGGGGGGGGGGGGGGGGGGGGGGGGGGGGGGGGGGGGGGGGGGGGGGGGGGGGGGGGGGGGGGGGGGGGGGTGGGGGGGGGGGGGGGGGGGGGGGGGGGGGGGGGGGGGGGGGGGGGGGGGGGGGGGGGGGGGGGGGGGGGGGGGGGGGGGGGGGGGGGGGGGGGGGGGGGGGGGGGGGGGGGGGGGGGGGGGGGGGGGGGGGGGGGGGGGGGGGGGGGGGGGGGGGGGGGGGGGGGGGGGGGGGGGGGGGGGGGGGGGGGGGGGGGGGGGTGGGGGGGGGGGGGGGGGGGGGGGGGGGGGGGGGGGGGGGGGGGGGGGGGGGGGGGGGGGGGGGGGGGGGGGGGGGGGGGGGGGGGTGGGGGGGGGGGGGGGGGGGGGGGGGGGGGGGGGGGGGGGGGG
>JACCIW010000008.1:35000-41951 GCA_030463065.1 Aphidoletes aphidimyza
GGGGGGTCTGGTGGTGTAGTAGATGAGCGTGTCTGCTAGACTTCTTATCCTATAGTATGTCGGGGGGGGGCGGCGAATTGCTGTGGAGATTAGGGGAATTGTCTTTAATAGTATAAAGGTAGGGGGTGGGGGGTTGGGGGGGGGCGGGGTGGGGGGCGGGGCGGGGTGGGCGGGGTGGGTGGGGGGGCGGGGGTGTCATTATGGGGGGTATAATTTTTATGGGGGGTGGGAGGGGGGTCGAGGATAACTTAACCTCATTTCCTGTCTATTAGAATTAACCTTTGGGGGGAATTTTGGGGGCGGAGATAGCTTGTATAAGGGGGGGGGGGGGGGGGGATGAGTCTAGCCCTTTTATTATTAGCAATGAAATTGTGGGGGGGGGGATAGGGGGGGGGGTTTAATTTCAGTAGTCTGGGGGTTTCTTAATCTGCGGGGATTTTGTGAATTTGTTTTGGAGGTGGGGGGGGGGGGGGGGTGGGGGTTGGGCGTGAGTTTTATTACAGTTATTTAGATTTGGGGGGGGATTGGGGGGGGGGGGGGGGGGGGGTGGAACCTTTTTTAGTGTAATATTATCATTTTTTGCGGGTGAGGGGGGGGGGGGGGGGGGGGGGGGGAGGGGGGGGTGGGGGGGGGGTGGGGGGGGGGGGGTGGGGGGGGGTTTTTTATTTTTGGTGTACATGGTGTGGTTATCTGTGATTTTATATTGCTCGCCATCTTGGGTGGGTGAGGGGAGGGGATGGAGGGGGCTATTTTTTGTTGTGTGTAAATGCGGGGGCGGTGTGGGGGGGGGGGTGGGGATTTTATAAGGTTGGGGGTTGGGGGTTTTAAAGGGGGGAGGTGTGGGGGGGGGGGGGGTGGTTATTTTTGGGGGGGGGGGGGGGGGGTATTATGGGTAGGGGTTTTTATTTTTATGTTTAGTGGGGGGGGAATATTGTTTTTTGAGGGGGGGGTTGATATGGTGGGGTTGGGGGGTTAAATACTGGTGTTGGGGGGGGGGGGATTTTGTATAAGGAATAATTGTGTGGGGGAGTGGTATGAGGGGGGGGGGCGTTTGGGTGGGTGGGGAGGGGGGGGGTTAGGGGGGGGGGGAGCGGGGTGTTCAATTTTTGGTCTATTATTGGGGGTGTCGTGGGGTAATGGTATTTAGTTTTTAGAAAATATACATGATAATAGGGGGGGGGCGGGGAGGTCGGTCACTTAAAAAAACACTTAAGTTATGGGGGGGGGGGATAGGGGGGGAGGTGGGGGGGAAGGAGGGGGAACCGTAGGGGGAGATTGTATCAATGCAGCGGTGGGGGGGGGGGGGGGGGGGGGGGGGGGGGGGGGGGGATGGGGCGGGTGCGGGAGGGTGGGGGGGGGGGGGGGGAAGTATATGGGGGGGGGGGGGGGGGTGGGTGTGGGTATTCGGTAATGGGATTATATAAGACATTCTTATTAAATTACTAATTAAAACTTCATGTAGTAGGGGTCAGTAGAGGTAATATTCGTAACGGGGGATGGGATAAAATCGTATGGGGGAGGGTGGAAAAGGGGGGGGGGGATATTATTAATGGGCACCTTATTGGGGGGGGGGGAGGGGGGGAATTTGATAAGACTCCATACTACTCTATGCAACACCGACCGGGGGGGGGGAGATTGTCTAATATATGAGGGAGTGCGCAGGGGTGGGAGGTGAGGGAATTCATAACCATTTATATGTGGTGGGTGGTTTCTAAGATTTGGTAAATTTTATTAGTGGGGGGGGGGGGGGGGGTGGGTTTTTAAATTTAGGGAATAGTATTAGTAGGTTGGGGGGAGTATTTGGGGGGGGGGGAAAGTGTTTACGAATTTTATTTTTAGGGGGGGGGGAGGGGGTGGGGTGGGGATTATAGGGGTTTATAATTTTGTTAAAGTTTTGTGGGTTTTTAATTGTAGGGGGGGGGGGGTGGGTGGGGGGGGGGTGAGAAAATATAATAGGGGGTGGGGGGGGGGGGGGTTGGGGGGGTGGGGGGGGGTGGGGGGGGGGGGGGGTATATATTTAATGGGGGGGGTTTTGGTGGGGGTTTGGTTGGGTGGGGGGGGTATGATGCTGGGAGGGGTTGTGAGGGGGTGGGGGGGGTGGGCGGGGGGTGTGAAAACTGTCTACATTTTATTTAAGGGGGGGGTGGTTGGGGTATTTGATAGGGGGGGGGGGGGGGGGGGGGAGTTATGTAGTGTTATCCAGGCGGGGAACTGGGGGGGGGGGGATGTTTTAGATAGGGGGGGGGAGGGGAGTTGGGGAGGGAGCCGGGAGGCGGCGGGGGGGAGGGGGTGCGGGGGGGGGGAGGGGGGGGGGTGGGGGGGGAGGGGGGGGGGGCGTGGGGGCGGACAAAATTTTATGTCTGTCTAGTATCTCTCCGCCTGGGGGCATATTGGGGGGGGGGGGGGGGGAACAAAATTTATTTTAAGTAAGAAAAGATACATCGTGGAGTAATATATAGTGGCGTTGGGATGTAGGATTGTTCAAATTTTAACAATGGTTGAGGGGAGGGGGGGGGGGATAGCTTGGGCGGCGGGGAGAGCGCAGGGGGGGGAGGTTTAGGGGGGGGAGGGGTGGTTGGTTTTTGGTTGGGGGGGGAGGGGGTCGGGGTGGGGGCGGCGCGTTTTATAGTTTCTTTTTTAAGTGATAAATTTTTTATGTCAGGGCGGGGGTTGGGGGTGCTAGGGGGGGGGGGGGGGTTGGGGGGATTATTTTAAAGGGGGTGGTTATATAAATATAGGGCGGGGGGGGGGGGTTCAATTGAGGTAAAGTAATTGAGGGGGGGGGGATAATGGGGGGGGGGGGGGGGAAAAAGATATAATATATTATTATAATTAGGAGAGGGAAAATAATAATAGGGGGGGGGAGGGGGGGGGGGGGGGATTAAAACTTATAGGTGGGGGGGAGTAACAAGAAGGGGGGGGACACACCGGGGAGCTCTTGGGGGGGGGGGGGGGGGGGCGGGGTTCGGGGACGGCTGACGGCGTGCTCCTAGTTCAATTATAGGGGGGGGGGATGGGGGGGATAGACCGTACGCCAATAGGGAAAATAAACATATTTAAAAGGGGGGGCGCGGCGCGACGTGGAGGGGCGGGCTGTCGGGGGGGGATATTCACAGAGTGTGGGGCGCGAGGTGGGGAAGAGGGGGGCGGGGCGGGTTGTACCCTTCGGGGGGGGGGGCGGGGGAATCTTATTTTGAAGGAGTTATTACCGGATGTAGTATTGTACCTAAATGGGTGGGTTAACCGAGTGGGAGGGGGGGGGGGGGGGGGGCGGGCACTTTCGGGGGGGGCTGGCGGTAATAGGGGGGGGGTGTGAGGGGTTGAGTATTTACTTTCTGTGGGAGGGTGTCTCTCCTGTGGGGTGTGGGTGCAGTCAGTGGGGGGGGGGGAAAGAAAGGGGGGGGGGGGGGGGGGTGGGGCCAAGCGGGTGGTGAGGGGGGGGTGGGGGGGGGGGGGGGTGGGCGAAATTCTGGATTTACGCTGAATGAAGCATTTTAGAAACCAAATTTACATTATTTAGTGTGGTGGTTGGGGGCGATTGTCTTGGGTTATATGTTATTATATAGTTCTATGGAGGGTATAAGGTCGGGAGGGAGGTGGGTTGAGGGGGTGGGGAGGTGGGGGGGGGGGGATTTGACTAGAATTGATAACTAGTGTCTTTTGGGAGGGGGTGGGGGGGGGTCTTGAACTGAGTTTTTTGAGGGGAGGGGGGGGGCGCAATTTCAGATTTTCGTAGTCATCAATTAGACACCTGAGGGGGGGGGGGGTTGGGTATTGATGAGTAAATTTGGAGGAGGGGGGGGGGGGGGGGGGGGTGGGCAAGGTGTATTTAATTATCTTGGGGGGTTTTCATTTTAGATGGTTTGGGATGGAGGGGGGGGGGGTGGGTAGCAAATGGGGGGGGGGGGGCGGGGGGGTTTTGCGGGGGGGGAGAGGGGGGCTTTTTATTCTGGGGGGAGGGGGGGGTGGTTAATATACAAAAAATTCCCACTTGGGGGGGGTGGGGGGGGTGGGGGGGGGGGGGGGTTGGGGCGTGGGGGGTGCGGGTGTGGGTGGTCTGGGGGGGGGGGGGGGGATATATTTAGAGATTTTTGGGGGGGTGAGAGGTGGGGGGGGGTGGGGGGGAGGGGATGGGGGGGGGTGGGGGGGGGGGGGGATGGGGGGGGGGGGGTTCTGTGGGTTGGGGAGTGGGGGGGGGGGGGGGGGGGGGGATGTTTATAAGATATAATTTTTTTTGGGTGTTTTGTGGGGGGGTGGGGGGGGGGGGGGTAAATTTATGTATATGGGGGGGGGGTGGGGGTGGTTTATATATACTATTGGGGTGGGGTGGGGATTTAATTTTAGGTGTGTTTGGGTAGGGGGGGGGGGATTATTCTTATTTAAATCGACAGGGCGAGTATCGGCCGTCTACGGTCTTCTGCGCTGGGCGTGGGCCTTCCCTAAGAATAGAAGCCCGCATACTGAAGCGGAACCAGAGACGACTGGGGGCGGGTGGGTTCGGGGGGGGGGGGGGGGGGGGGGGGGGGGTGGGGGGGTGGTGGGGGGGTTGGGGGGGGGGTGGGTGGGTGGGGGGGGTGGGGGGGGGTGGGGTGGGGCGGGGGGGGGGGGTGACGGGATGTTCCCTGGTGGTGGGGGGGGGGGAGGCTCAGGAGGGGGGGGGGGTACAAAAACAACATCGGGTGGGGGTGCGGAGAGTGTCTGGGGGGGGGTTTTTTTGACCCTGTGATGAAAGTGGAAGCTGTGTAGGCTCCATGTTTGGGGGCGTGGTTGGGGAGGGGGGGGGGGTGGGGGGGGGGGGGATTTGGGGGGGGGGGGGGGGGGGGGAGGGGGGGGGTTATTGTATGGGGTTTTTTGATGATAGGGTGGCAGGGGGTGGGTCGCGCGGGGAGGGGGGGGGGTTATTTTGTTATAACTTGCGCGGCGGGAAGGGGGGGGGGTGGGGGTTTCTTGGTAAGTGGAGGGGGGGGGAGAGGAGGGTGGATGTCGTTCGGTTTTTGGGGGGTCAGTGGGGGTGGGTCTAATTAATATTAGGAAGCGGTGGGCAGAGGGTGGGGGGGGGGGGGCATTTTAGGGTATGTTTATGAAAGGGGGTTTGGATGGAGGAGGGAGGTGGACGAAATTGATTTGTCTTTTTGTTGGATTGGGTTATGTTACTGGAGCCTTGGCGTTAAGGCGGGGTTTGTGATTTGTAGGTGGGGGTTATGGGGGGTAGTTGTATTCATTAAAAGTATGGTTGTACAGTAGTGTTGTTGAATTTTTTTTTTTTTATGTATTTTTTTTTTTAGGGTGTGGGGGAGTGTGAGTGGGTTATTTGTAATAATTTGGCGTGTGGGCTTTGTTTGTTGGGGGTTTGTTATTTTTTTTTAGTTTAAATTTTTTTTTTTTTGGTGTGGATATTATATAATAGGTTACATGTGTGTTGGGTTGGGTGTGTTGGTGGGGGTTTTTGGTTTTTTTTGATGGTGGTGTTGTAGTTTTTGGGAAGTAGTTGGGGTTTTTGGGATTTATTACTTATTGCTTTTTTTTGTTGGTTGATGAGGTTGGTTTTAATTATTATTTTTTTTCTATATTATTAGTGGGGTAGAAGGGGGGGGGGGGGGGGTGTTTGGGGGAATTAGTGGTGTGAGGGGGGGGGTGGGGGGTTAGGTTATATATATTTATATTATTTTTTGGGGTTTGGGGGGGGTTTTGGTGTGTGGGAAGGTTATGGGGTAATTGTTTGATGTGAATAGTGGGATAATATTTTATTTTTTGGGAGGTTATAGAGATTAGAAGAATGGGGGTGGGATGGGGGGGGGGGGGGGGGGGGGGGGATATGGGTGGGTGTGAGTTGGTTGTAGTTGTTTGGTTGAATTTTGTGGGAAAAGTTGTAAAGTGGTGAGTAGATGTGGGGGTTGGATTATGATTGGGTTATTATGGGGAGTGGTGTTTTTTTTTTGATTATTGGTTTTGGTGGTGGGGTGGATTGGTATAGGATGAGGGGTTGGATTGTGGGGAAGATTGTTTTTGGGGTGGGGTATTTGTATTGTAGTGGATGGTGTTAGTTTGTTGAGGTGGTAGTGATATTAGGTGTAGATAAAATATTTATTTGGGTTGGTATTAGTATTTTTTGTTGGGGTTGGGGGTTGGGTGGGGTTAGATAGGGTGAGTGGGTGTTGGTTTGGGGTGTGGAATGGGTGGAGGATTTGGGGGGGAGGGGTGAGATATATATATATATATATAATAATATATTTGTTTTGGTTGTGGTTTTATTATGGGGGGGAAAAGCTATATCATTTTTGGACTGTCACTTCGTTTCTATGTAATTTGAAGTCTCATTTCCACTGAGACTCAGTGACCAGTCCAACGTGATAGTATGTTCTTTGTCCATTTGTCATTCAAAATGGCATAATGGTAATTTACTCTAATTTGCAATTATCTACACGGCCTCCAACCAAATATGGATGAAATCGGTTGATGTGTTCTTCACAGTGTTATTATTGTTGTTTAAGAACAACACAAATACAGACATTTAAAAATGGACAAAATAGACTGCTGGAGTCACTCTTTACACGCGGACGTTAAATGTATCGAGCCGAGAACAAAAAAAAAAAAGTAAATGCCATTAACCCGAATAACAAATCTAATAGACAGTTGCTGGCGTTCGGCCAATATTTTGAACAATTTATCTCACTTTGCATGACATATTCTGCGACAGGAAGATGTGATGTATACACCGTATCAAACAATTGACACATGCAGTGGGAGGCGTAGAGCAAATGGTTTTCTACTTACGATATGGTGGTGATAATTCGAATAGAGATAAAATACCCTAACTGATGCAAAATATTGGGCAATTTTTTCGACTAAATCGATATGATGTACTATATATTATTTAGGAGAGAATACCATGACTTTGAGCATTTCTTGGGCTATTTTAACGCTATGATGCTTTGGAACTACTGAAGTAAA
>JACCIW010000009.1:0-41559 GCA_030463065.1 Aphidoletes aphidimyza
CCTTCGAGAAGCAGTGGATATGAAGTTCATGTGAGGATGTGTGCGTGGGTGTTTGTATGTGAAGAAGAGGAAAGAGGAAAGAGGTACGGTGGGATTTTTTAATGTGTACTTGATTTTTGTGGTTGGGTTTACTCTAGCGGATTTTTATTTATTGGCTCGCTAGGAAAAATCTCGACGCCAGCGAAACATTATCTTTTTTTTTCGATGGCGGCGCACCTTTTAAATTGACCGCCCAGCTCAAAAATTAGACATTATTTTGATGGCGGCGCTTTAGACGGAGGGCGGCCAGTGGGGGGTATTTTCGTGGTTCTGAGCGCGATGGAGTGCCCTCACCCCTGGTTCTCGAGTTTGCTGTCGGTTTTACTTTTTTTTCCGCTCGCCGAATTTGTTAGGCTTATTCCTGGTTTTTTATTTTCAGTGGGGGGGGGGTAGAGTGGGTATCGTGGACCCTTTGCGGGGAGGTGGGGCCGGTGATTTTTTTTAAGGACGGAGGGAGTTTTCTGTTTTTTTAAAGCAATGTTATCGGTTTTTAATAATTTAAAAAAAAAAGTGTGCTAACCCAAAAAAAAAAACCATATTGTTTAAAAAATCTACATGTAAATAATCTTCGGGGCATAAGAAACAGTGTTAATTGGAACCCAAAATTAAGGAAAAGCAGCAAGCTATGGGGTTCAGGGGGGGGAAATTTAAAAAAGGAGGTAGTGGAGTTGTACATTCCCTGTTCGTGGGGGACGCCATATTATTTATGGTCTCTTTGGGTTTGGGCAGCCAGTAAAACGGTTTGTATGGTGGGCCGGGCCTTTTTAACCCCAAAAAAGCTGAGATTTTCCCTTTCCTCGAGGGAAAACCTTAACCGGGCCGAACCCTTGGAGCCCCACCACGGACAGAATCGTGGGACAGGCCGGAAACGGGCCAAAACTCGGCCCAGGGAGGCCACGGTGGTCACCCCACCGAGTCACCGACCCGCCCAACCTCCCTTTGGGCCACCAACCTGGTTTCAATCCACCAATTCCCCATACCCCGGTTCCGTGTCCACGGGTCGGACCCCCGCCACCCGACCCCCCTCACCAACCCTCCGTTTACCCCCCCGCCGTTGACATCGTCCCCGTCCTCTGCCACGTGGGCCCCCACACGCCCTCACCTTACACTTTTTATTCCTAACCACGGCGGAAATCCTCCGTAAACCGGGCGTACACTTCTGTGACTCGGGGTCGCGTATTCCCCTCGCCGGCGCCGTATCGCCGACCTCCGGCCGTCGATTCGCCGGCCACACCGATTGGCCCGGGGCCGCTTTCGCCGGCCTAGGGTTTCGGGTCGCACCGGCCGCACGCTGTTCCTGAATGAGCAGGTCGCCACCCCATCGTCTCCGCCAACCTGGGGGGGAACCGGTCACCCCCACCACCACCAAACCCGCCCCCGATGTCGTCGTTCGAGGGAAGACCGCGGCGCCCCCCCGCGGCGGGCCGGCCGGCCGGGCCCGCAAGGAGAACGAAAGAAAGGTGGGTAGTGGGGCGCCGCAGCCGGGTTGGGACGCTGGACGGATGGCCTTCCGGGAGGGGAAATCGAAGCGGCGGTGCGGAGTCGAGGAGGGCGGAGGGCGGGGGCGGAGGTAGGAGATGGAGGGGTCGGAGGGCGCGAGGAGGGCCCCGCCCCGTCGGGAGGAGCGGCGGGCGAGGGCGGCGAGGGAGGTTAGAAAGCAAGGACCATGGACGGGAGGGCGGGCGCCTGGGGGCGGGGGAGGAGGAGAGGACGGGCGGCAGGGAGCGCGGGACCGCAGGAGAGGCGGCGCCCGAGTGAGGAGGATACTCGATGAGGCCTATCGTGAGAAGGTGGGAGGGGATGGGAGGACCGGCGGGCGGAGGGGAAGGCAGCAAGCGGGCGGCGCCCCGGGGTCGGGCATGTCACCGTCTGTCAGGTCGCTGGATTCGTGTCCCGGGGCGGAAGTGAGGCGCGTTGATGGCGGAAATTCGTCGTCGGCCTGTGAGGTGCTACGGGACTCCAGGAAGGGGGGGACTAAAAATTGCAGGGCCACGGCCTCATGGGGGGGATCTGGGCCCAGGTCTGGGGAAAAGCCTGATTACGGCCAGAACTTTGATCTGAGCTCGAAGAGCCCGCCAAGATTGGATGGGGCACGAAGGGGCAGATCTATTGCATTTAATCTAGTCGGGAGGGTTTGTGCTGGCTGCCGCTGACGGCCCTGTTGAATTGGTGGGAGTGGGAATGGAAAAAAATCTGGAAATCATCAGCAGGTGAAGGATGGGCCCACTGTTAGGTGATTGGTGGTGATGGTTCCTATGTTATAAGAGGACCTAACGAAGCTTGGGGATGGTTTTTGAATTGGGGGTCCATTCCGGAATTGTGGGAATTCTCTCCCTTGTGTTGGGCAGAGGGGGAAAAAAAACAGAGGCCGAACCTCAAAACTTTGCGACTTCTCGCTTTCCCCAGGGTTTGGTTAATTAAATGGCCAGGTCCTGATAGTTATCGGATTGTGGGCTGGTGGGTCTGAGGTTGGAGGCAAGGATGGGAAATTCCTTGATTCTCAAAGATGAGTGCGTCGGGTTGTGGCTGTGTCGCAATCCGGAGTGGATTGGTCAGGGTGTGGCTCAGGTGAGACGAATTATGTTGCATCCTTTGGCCATGTTGGGATGTGCTTGGGTAAGGGACTAAAGCCTTCCTTTGATTGCCATTCTAGGGCACCCACCACACTGGTGCAGAAAGAGGGGATGCTTGGGAAGGCATCCACGCAGTGCAGGATTGGCGCGCTTCCTTAACTAGTAACCTGTTGAGTACCGGTCCTTGTACGCTCAAGGGAGGGGGCCAAAAAAAAACAAAAACCCCTTTAAGGTGTTGTACGTAAAATTCATAAGTTTTCCGCTGGGTTTGGGGCTTTTGTGTGGATTGGACCACCCCCTGGGCCAACGACGTCGTTTTGCAGTAAACATGATGCGGGCTCATCTCGAGCGGGGAAAATTGAGGTTTGTGCGGACATTGCTGTGGTGGTGGTTTGGCGGGGGGCGAATTTTGGGGGGCAATGGGCCCTTTGAGAAGCCCAAAGGGGGGGGGGGGGACTTGTTGGAGGGGACCCCTTGCTCTTCTAGAAACAAAGACCGCACTTGTTGAAGGGGTTTCAATTGTTTTGTCCCTTGGAAACAAGGTAGGTACTTTCGTCCGTGGCTTTTGTGTGGGTGGAAAATGAAAACATTGGTCCTAGGAGTGCATTGCACCGATAATAAGGAAAAGGCACTCGCGGCGCCGAGAACCTATTTCTGATGGGTGATTGCCGTCAAAACGGGGAAATAATTTGGAGTTGGAAAGGTCTTATGAACTTAAGGGTTTACGGGGCCTTTATGCCATTTGTCACGTGTCAAATAGGATTTCAGCATATGCTTTGTGCCAAATTGCAATTGGCCTGTCTTTGCTCTTTATTTGACAAATTTGATACTCCTTGTCTTGTTTCTAAATGTACACAGGTGTTGTGGGACACCTCAGCTGTAGTGGAATAAGTGGGGCTGTCAAACTCTGCCACTAGGGTTGTTTTGGGTTCTTTGTAGCGAAATCCATTTGGTTTTCGGGAAAAAAAAAGGTGCGGGGGGTCAATCATTTAGTCCCATACCGTAGTTTGCCTTTTGGTTTGCCAAGTCTGGGTCTTATGCTGTTGACTTTCTTGGTTCTTAATTCGGGTGGTTTGTGGTTTCTGTTGGGTCATATGTGGGGTGTGTGGGTGGGGGAGGTGTGTACCGAGTGTTCCCGAAAAAAAAAAGCTTCTATTTGCGATGCCACTTCCTCCACTGCGGGTTTCGATCGGCGCATTCCAGACCTTCCTGTACTGAATGCTAAGAGTCGGTGTTTAAAAGGGGTCCACCAAGCGTGGGGACAAATGATTTTTTATTTGGGAAGAAAGCTAAAACCTTTTGGTTCTATACAGTGCGAGGGGTTTTTGGTCCCACTATCCTTTAGACTTATGTTAATCTCCATTACCCTCTGTTTTAATATCGAGTTTTAACTTTTACTTTTAGTTTTTTTTGTGTGGAATAAGATGCACCATTGTCATCAAAAGGACTGTCGGAAATGTGAGATTTGACTTCCATGTTTGTCTTGGATCCAGTGTTGTACTGTCCTAGGAAAGTCAATGGATTGGACAAAGAATTTTAAGGAAAAAAAACTACTATTTTGATTGTAAGTGCTCTAGATTAATTGGTGTTTGGCTCTGCCACCAAAAAGGGTGGATCAACTGTGAATGGTTTGCCTAAACTAACACAAAACAGGCTATAAATAAAAAACTTCTTTAAAAATTATGAGATTTTCATTTTACCCCATTGAAATTTTTTCCACAAATAACGGGTTTGAATCTCATAATTCTTAAACACATATTTTCAATCTTCAGGGGCGCTTGTCCACAACAAAAAACTAATTAGAAGATTTCTGTTGACCCCTCATCCACTTGACGGAGAAAGGAACTGAGGAGTTTAAGGGTAGGTTGAGTTAATGATTGGCACTCATCTTTTGCACAGTTTATAGTTTTTCGTGTTACATTAAAGGTTTGATAAAAAAGGAAAAAAGAAAAAAATAACAAAACAATATGGCAAAAAAATCTAGCGCAAATCCCCCAGGGACACAGGGTAATAAATAAATTTGTATATTGCCCATGATGGGAGGTGGGTGGAAAAAAAAAAAAAAAAAACACTGTTTTCTTCCTTGTGTGCGTAAACATCATTTGGCGGGTCTTATGTTGCTAAGAGAAGGAAACTACTGGAAAATGTTAATCATCCCACTTAGGCTTGCGGGTCCTTTTTCCCATCCATTCTCCATTAAGTACAAGCTTTCCCTCGTTCTTTTCCCCGGTTAGCGCACGCTTGCTCCCCAAAACATTTTGTTACTGAAATGGGTGTTTTTGTTTGTTTTTTGTAGGTTTAAAAAAAAAAAAAAAAATCTATTATAGGGAAAAAGTGTTTCCTTAAAAACAAAAGTTCAAATAAATTTATTTTCATGTTTTTATAATAAATCCGCAAGTGTTTACTCCGTATTTAATCAAAATGCGCTTTAATTGGATAGGTCGCCACCGTTGTTGCGGTCCTGTTTTAACTATTTGCCTCCTTCCAAATATTGGGAGGTTTCCATATGTGGGGGGCCCTTTGGCGGTGGTTCGGGAGGAGGGAGAAAACCCCTCCTTTCCCTAAGCGTTGCATCAAAACCGGGTAAGCTATCGTTTTATCTGCCTTATTGAATTTAAATTATCTAAACTATTTTTTTGGGCAACAAATAAAAATGGCATTAATATTTGGATATTTTAAAACCTAACTTTTTCCAATATAGAATAGTTTTTGCATAAAAATCACCCCCCCACCGTTCTTAGGCAAGTTTGGAAAAAGCTTTGGCCTGCGGGGAAAAACCCGAGACGGGAGGTGGGTTTGGGGGGAAAAAATTGGGGTGGCGAAGTGAAATTGAACGCAACAGTCCCTCTTAACTTAATTCTTTTGCTGGGGGTTTTATATTCAGGAGCAAAATAAAAATGGGGGCCCCCCCCTAAGCCATGTTTAACAGTATATATGGGGAAATTTAAATTTTTTGAATAATGTTGGCAAAGGATTATGTTGGGGGGGACACAGTTAGAATAAGTGTGTTGGAGGTGATTCTATATTTTATTAATGTCTGTTGTTTCCTCGCACATTCTCTAGTCTTGCCCAATTGCAGAACTTGTGCTCACTATACACATAAAAGGGCTAGCACCCATAAGGAGTGCTTTGATAGGCGTCCTGCCTGACAAGTGAATTGTTGGAGGTAATAGATTGATACAAAGGCACAAGGGTGTTGGCTACGGGCATGTGTGTTTATTGTTATCTGTTTTGTCCATGCCTTAAATAAAAAAAGATTCCAATCTCGGGTAACTGGAAAAATTGTTGCTTCAAAGTTATCTTTTTCTATGTGGAGTTTAAAATCATTTTGCTTAATTCCAGGTCACTCTCTTTTTCTCGTTTGTAAGTGAAGCCGGGGGATGATCTGGGACATATTCTGTGGTAGCCACAAAAAGCCAGTGGAGTAATTGAGAATGTGTGGAGGAGGAAATGTAATACAAGAATCATAGGTAGGCTCAAAACCTTTTTGCAAGGAATAGGTGGGGTGTCTATGTGCAAAAGCTTCTACTTTTTTGGAATTTTTGGGATAGCAATCATTGGAGCATTTGAACAGCCCTGGTGTGGGTGAATGTTTCCTGTTCAGGTGGTTGCAAACTTAGGTCTCAAATTGAGGGGGAGGGAAGTTAGAGGAAGAAAGATGTTCATTGAAGGCAGGGTGCTTAATGCTAGAATAAAGACTAGAGTAAAATTAACGGCGTGAAAGAGTATGCAGCCATTCCTTGATGCCATTTGTAATGTCAGCAGTCAATGGTAAATCTAATTGTGTGACCTGTATTGATTGGACCAGAATGTCCTTATCCTATTGCTATCAAAGACATTCCTTGTGGTGAAGTATGTTGAAGCGATTCCGGTTGTTTAACAGATTTTGAGAGAAGTTGTCTTACAGCCTTAATGATTCGGTTGAACTAAGCTTTTTATAATGTAACACAATTGTAATATGTAGTCAAAAGTGAAGATTGTCTAAGGAGAAAGAAAATTTGCAGGTGTGCAGCGCAATGTCAGTGTTCAGGGCACCCTGAATGATTCTGCCAGAATACGCGTGATTTATACCGTGTTTTTTCCGAATGTTTAATAAGAAGGATCCAATTTCAGTTTGCTCTGAGTTGGGTGGTATTACGTACTTGGTAATGTGGTACTATTTATCGGGTTTTTGGTGTCGCTTCTTTTTTGTAAATGGTACTTCTTTTAGCCTTATTATTTGAGGTGAATTCTGGTTTAAAATTGATATTTATCCTAGCATTACTGATGCGATTGAGAGCAGCATTTCGCCCACAGCTTTGAAGTTGAGCATTTTCTCATCGAATAAAAGGATAGCACAAAAATTTATAACTTTACATCTTCTGGTCAGCAGTCCTTTAGGTTGTCAGTTTGCGCTCTTGTTTTAGTCTTGGTTTTCTGCTACTTTATCACAGAGGCAAATAGATAAGTGCAAAAAAATGTATGTGTCTACCTTTTCGTTTTGCGATCCAAATTGGAGGCTTCGACAAAAAGTCTTGTGGCGAATGCATAGGAAACAACTTATCAATAAATCTAGATAGTATAATTGTTGCAGAATTGGGAAATGAAGACTTTGGCATATACCTTATACCAAGCCTCAATAAGAAGTTAACAAAATCCTGGACTGCGGTGCTTAGTTGCAATAGGTCGTCTACATATGTATCGCATACACCTGTTTACTGTCTAACATCATGGTGTCTATTGATGAAAAAAAACAGTGGTAATTGCATTGTTAGGGTCGGGAAGGGAACGGGAAAGCACCACGTTTTGTGTCTTTGGTTAGGGGGCCCCCAGTGATGGTCAACAGTCTCATTTATCTGGTCCTTTTCGGCATTTTGTGGATAATCCTCGTAATCTTTTCGAATAACAGTGTCAAATTTGCCAACTTTTGCGTCTAGATACAGATTGTGTGTCGGCATATAATGCTTGAACAGCATTAAATGTAGGCAGTCTACTGCCATTTGAGAAGTGATACTCTGTTTAGAAATGGTTAAAGATATAGCTATTGAATAACAAGATCGTTAGTAGGATAATTTCAAGTTATCAACACTAAATAGAAAGAAGGAACTAAACATACATTTTCTCCATACCAGTAAACCGGGTGTCGAGAGCCCAAAATGAGTGCAAGAGAGCCTGGTTGTAAAAGTATGGGACGCCATTTTGAATGAGAGCAATGAGATGTTCAAGCCACAATCTCAAGGAGTGGGACACTGCCATTGAATGTTGATCCATTCTGCCGAGGGGTACCTATCGAGATGTAAGATACAAACCGGCCAAATTGTACATTTATCTTGCCCAGACAAAAGCCTTTAAACTACGGGTGTACTGGAGCTATCTAAGCTCTTTTTGTTGGAATTCACCTTGCTGAAGGGATGAAGTATGATATGATAGAGGACCAAGTGGACTCAGCTTATACCGCAGGCATATAAGAATAGTCATAACTCAGAATTTCTGAGCCTGAAGGATTGTAATTTACTTCTGTATGGTTCTTTCGTGGTCGGCAAGATTCTAGAGCAACGTTCATGTCATGGTTTTTAGTGAACTGTTTGTGTTGCTGTGCAGATAAACGAACTCTCGTAGTTCATACTTTTGTCAGATCAATTTGTGTTCAGAACCGTTTTGTTACGTTTGGTGAATAATAGGTATGAATTCTAGAAATAGGATGTTTGTCAAATGGTCAGAATAGACATTACAGTTAATGCCGCCGGTAAGAATGTTGGCCCATTGTGATATCCTTCACCTAGTTGGTAGTTAGTGATAATCCTTACTGTGTTGGACTACCTGTCTCTCTATGTGATGATAACTCGTAAGCCACATACTTTCTCTCGGATTGTTGTCAACGAAGCTTTAAGTATCCAATGCATGTAACGCATATGAAACATTATCGACAATAAAACATGATTGCAACTCTGGAGAATGTAGTTAATGATGACCTAACTATTGCATAAAGATACGAAAATTAAGCAACAATGGTGTTAAGTCTTTCTAATCGGGCCCCAGGTAAAATGATCTGCGAGTGATGTTACGATCGCAATGAGTCGAAAAAAAAGGTAAGGCAATGAATCCCAAGATTGTACTATCGACTAATGAAAGGAAAACTTCTTGTGTTTTTTTATGATGTGCCATTTAGTGTAACCTGATCTACTTGATGCACTGATCATCATAGAACCTACCTAAATGATGTTGTTAGTGCTGTATGAAAATTAACAGTTGCACCTCGCGGAAATGCAGGTCGGTGGTTTATAAATGCCCCCAGCCAAAACGTATCTTGGAATATTTTTAATATACTAGTGAGAGAGCACAATAAACAAATTAAATGTGCAAATGAATTGAATGAAATAATTATCAAAGTCAACGACTTAGAATCTCTGTTGACTTGGCATTAAACATATTAAAAAATAAATAAAAATGATCAAATAATTGTCTGAGCGAAAAATGTAATTAAATCATATTGAAATGATTGAAATTTAAATATGCAAAGAAAAGTAATCTGATAATTGAAATTGTTTAAGTTGTAATTTTCGTGAGAATTTAATGTAATGTAATTGAATCTTGTTGAAATCATTAAAATTCAAATATGCATTGAAAGGTAATCTGAAGTGTTTTTGGTGAGAATGGAATGGAATGATACATAGTTTTGGAGATACATGCGAAAATGTTCGACTTTTCGGGCCAAAAAACGGTGAAAATCGATTTTGGTCGATTTCTCGATAAATCGAACCGACCCGGCCAAATCCTTTGGGGTTTTGACTCAGGCCCAGAGCTGGCAGACGGACAACCCCAACCGAAAATAATTGGCCAAAATCACGTCATAACGCACGCTTTTTCCACGCTCTTTACGTTGCGTTGACGTTAAAAAAGAGTGTGAATGCTGTTTCCTATGCGCAAACATATATGTGTATTTTACATATAAGAAACAGCACTCACACTCTTTCTTAACGTCGACGCAACGTAAATGGTGTCAGGCAACAACGTTGAAACGGCGTCAACTGTATATGTGTACCAGCACCACTATCGTCGACACTGTTTCAACGTTATGGAGTGTGTGTGTGTGTGTATACGCTCATTGCATTTGGTTTGCACTGTGCACTCACATCACAGCAACATGTAACAGCGACACATTCAGTCGGAGTTACATGTTGCTATGATGTGAGTGCACACCAAATGCAATGAGCGTATACACACACACACACACACTCCATACCGAATGTACGTTCAAATAAAACTAATACTTGAACACACGTTCAATTTTTTTTCAATTCACGTATTCGGTGTTATTGATAATAACATTCCGCTTTTTTCAACCGTTTTCAACAAGCAAAGAATCTGTAACGACTAAGAATTGAATAAATGTTTATCAAAGAAAAAAACGGCCTTTTTCAAGGCCACGGAACCATTTCCATGGTGAATTTTATTGAATCTCGGATGATTTTCAATGATTTTCTCATATGTATCACAAAATAATCGATTTAAGCAGTTTTTCTTGACTCCAAAGGTGTATAGCGTACACCACGTAAAAGGAAGTCGGTGTGAGTCGTTAAATAATTTGAGCCTTCGACCTTTCATCACTTTCGAATTTGAATGCAATTCGAGTTACTTCAACTTACATAGCTTGAAAATGTGTCACATGCTTGATGGCCAAAAAGAATGAAAAAATAAACAAACAAACAAACCAATTCATTGAATATAATCTTTAATGTGATGATTATTATCGTTTACTTTGGGTGGTACAAGGCATAGAGACGTTGAATTCTTGTTGCTGAATTGTTTGGCGAGCCCCATTCACCGTCAGTTGTTTCAGACTGAAAAATGTAAACAAAAAAACGGTATAATTTATATAAGAAACCAAATTTTTTGTGACCTACTTCAGCACTAGCCAAATTCACATCTTTGTCACTACCATCTGTTTCTAAATCAATCATGCTTTCATCAAGGGTGCTGATTTGAGATACGTCCATTAAACTGCCGTCCATTGAACTGATGTCCATTAAACTGACGTCCATTAGTTGGGAATTATGAGACACGTCCATTGGCTCAGGTGCTTCGAAATGAATTTTTTGAAAAAATTCCACCAATGATTCCATTTCACGTGCTTGGTTGTCATTGTTTATGTCGATCATATCGGTTTCCATATCATTGAATGTGTGAAAGCATATTCGAATCAAACTTTTCGAGCACATCAAATTGGCCTTTGGCAAGCGCCTCAGTTAACATTGTTTTATTGCGAGCATACGTTTGCGCTTCACAACCAACTGCATTCTTGGAAAAAACGAGAGCGAGCAAATTGAGCCACACTTTCTTTGAAACTATGATGGTGTTCCGTAAACCGTTGTTTGTTGGCATTTCGATTACCATATCACCATCAAACTTAAATTTTGCAGTACAAACAAACTTCGGGTTTGTTTTTTGAAAAGCAAGAAATTTGTTGACCATGGAATAGCCAAGAACACGGTTATCGCTCAATTCGAGTTGTTGTGTTTTTGGCAAAACATCAACGAATGGCTCGATCATTGGTGGAATTTCTACCTTACAATTTGGATCCGACACATGAACAAGTTCGTTTGACATGACAGCGTTGTCAATTGTTTGTGGCTCGTAATCGTCGTCAAATAATCCAGAACATTCGGAATTGGTTTCCGTGTTAGGAAACATGTATTCATACACCAGGTTCAACGTTTCGTCTGAAAGTGATTCAAAAACGATGTCATCATCGGCAATCACACAATTTGGTTCAAGTTGAAAAGCGATGCGAACAACCTCGACGATTTTCAACACTGTAAATCAAATACCAATGAATATATGTGCTTGGGCAAATTATGTATGTAATTCTCACCCGGCAATGTCTTCACCATTTCTTTGATGCGGAGAATTTTGAAATCGCGTTTCACTTTTTTTCGTTCAATTGTAATTTCATCATCTGACATACGGTGAACCAACACATTACACTTTGGTAGTGTGGCCGCAATGAGTTCATATTGTTTCGCTTTTGGTGCCGGCTTTGAGTTTTTTTTTCGATTCGACTTTGGGTCCGGTTTATAGAGCACATACTTCAGTAATTTGCCATCTTCGTCTTCGATGAAAATTGTCTCGCGATATTGCTTTTTTATGTCTTCTTTTGGAACAACAGCTATAATTACGAATTAACAAATATACCAATTTGAATGGAGTGGAAACTAGCGGCATGTGCTTTTCAATTGATACACCACAATTATGAATCATATTCGCCCAAAACTCAATGAAAACAAACTGAAATTTCATTTGGATAAATAAATCCGAAATTATATCTTACCCATTATGAAAATGTTGGCTTGCAAATAAAAATTATGTAGAAATTGTTAATGAAAAATGTCTGCCTGAGAATCCGAAAAATAATTGAAGATGTTGCTTCGTTGAATTCTTGAAACCAAAAGAAAGATATGACAAAGAAATTTTTCATCTTCTTCTTCCCTGAATCCTTTGAACCAATCAAAATTGTGCGTTCATCATACCCCGCTTGTTCATCACGAATACATCGAAATATAGTTGAGTAAACGAAACAATACGCATATTAAAACAAGCTGTCGCTACACTTACTCACATACACAAAATCTCAGAATGCCAGAATAAGCGTACAGTACATATTGGCAAATATGTGATCGACAGTCAAAAATGATGCTGTGACTTTTGTTTGATTTTTTATTATTCGTTTTACTTCAAAGCAATGTGGTGCAAGCATACTCTTGATTGCAATTTTCCGCCTACTTCGACCGAATAAAAGTTCATATTTTATCAATTTCTCCATCTATTGAATTTGTTATATTTTCATCGATATAAACGTTGGTTTAAAGTATAAACTTTATACACATTGGTGCCACATCAACAAACGGTAAAAACATTTGAAATTTAACAACGCAATTCATGGAATTGTTAGTCATTCATTTGGCATTTTACTTTTCCGCACACCACGTGATGCGTAAAAGTATTGCGATTGGCCAAAATTTTGGAAACCCCAAAAATGAGTTTTCTATAAGTTTGGAACTCATAGGAATGCGGTAGAACCGTTTTTAGCTCATGTTGATGTGGGGCTGTGGCACGTTGTCCGCCGTCCGCCGTCCGCCGTCCGTTGTCCGGTGTCACGTTTTTTGTTACCACGATTGCTCAAAAACGACTCCACCGATCGGTTTCAAATTTTCACCATTGTTTGGAAATTATTAGACTTAGATCCCATTAAATTTTGAGCAATATTGGTATAGCCGTTTTGGCGCGTCATGCTCTCAAGTGAATATACGTTCATTGCCCTAAAAATGCCATTTTTGAACGAAATTACCACAAATAAGCCTAATGACTATTTTCCACGACCCCATATGACTTTCCTGGGCCAAACTATATTGATTCTGAGATTCCTAAATACAATCATTCCATATTTGATGTGGAATTTCTCAAATTTGCAGCCAAAAAAGACAAAATTCATAGAATTAGTACGGTGTACGCCATACGCAAAATTATTAATCAATTTGCACTAAAATCTAATCTTTGACTCATGGATCACTATCAAAAATGGTTTGGACTTCATAGCACCATGATTCCATCAAATTTTGAGCAGTATTGTAGTAGTCGTTGAGGCACATGACTGACTCAATCGAATGTGGCTATTTTGCTTGAAAATTCAATTTAATATGGAAAGTACCGCGAATATACGTACTAAATGTATTCCGCGGGTCCTTTTGACTTTTCTGAGGCAAATTATTATGGTTTTGCGATTTATAAATACAATCATTCCATATATGTGGTCATACAATAGATTCGATTCAGAAAATAGGTGGAACCACCGATTTTTGACTCACTGCTCCGAACCCATATAAATTGCTTATTTTGTAGAAAAAATGGTCTAAATGAAATTTGAGGCCGATTAGATGACGTTTTCTTGTGATTTCACTATGTTTACTTTCACATTAAAACTAATTTTACAAATCACTTGATGGTCAAAAGTGCGGAAAAGTAAGCCTTACGTATGTAAGCCCATTTATTTTGCTTTGAAGTAAACGCTGGAAAATGTTGACAAACTTCAATTAGCAAACATTATCACAGATGCTGAAATTTTCAAATGTTATAGCTCAATATGTCAATCATAAATTGATGCAATCAGACAACAATAGTCATAGTGTTATTGATAGTAACATACCACTTTTTTCAATCGCTCGGGTAGCATGCAAAGAATTCCGTATCGACAATTGAATAAAATGCTATCAAAGAAAAAAAAACGGCCTTTCTCAAGGCCACGTAATTTATAGTCCATGAAGCGACTGTCGTATGTATCTTGTAACACCCAATTCGAATAAATATGAACATGGTTAAATGCTAATCAAAAGGTTTTTGGAATATCTTTATTCAAAATGAATGATTTATGTGTGCAATCCAGTGTACACGCCACAAGTGTACACGCTTCATGTTTACAAAACATTTAAGCTATACATTCTCACGATTCGAGATCTGAAAATTTGCTTTCGGCAGCACATTACAGAGCTGAAACAATAAAAAAATGCATTTGTTGTTTTTCATTAAACCCTTATATTTTTAATCGCATATCAAATTACAAAATCCAATGACAGAATTTGTTGTTGCTGGTCAGTTATAACTCTGAATCTAAATTACAATGAGCGATATAAACTCAGAATGCTCGGCTATGTTAATATCAACGTGAAATGTATGAAGGCAAGTTAATTGTCATGTAAATAAATAAAATGTTAATGAGAACGCTGGTGGAAATAATGGTGCTGATTGATAAACGGAATGAAGTTATTATTGATTGTATGGAACAATGTTCAATTGTATTGTTTGCAATGGATGGCGGTCGAGCGAAATTGAATCATGTCCCAGGTCATCATCTTCAGGATTTCGCAAAAACATTTCTCCTTCGTCTGCATGCAAATAGGCAATTTCAATGTCTTTTTCTTGTGGTGTTTTCGAACTTTTGGCACGAAGAATGTTATGTTTTGCGGAATTAATCAATTTATTCAAGTGTGAATATCGGCGAATGATTTGTCCATACTCGATGTTCGAATGTGCAAGCCGTTGCATGAATAGATCTTCTAGTTTTGTCTTATCTATTGGATCCTTTTCACGACCAGCGCTTGTGACGGTTTTGAGGCAGCTGGATTTATTTTCATATAATTTCTTCATGCATTTGAGAATGAAGGTCGAATCTTTCGCCTCCGATTCGTCCAAATTCCGTAAGTATTCGATCGTTTCACGGCCCAGGTAATCTTGATGGTTTTCAAATAACAGCAACTTTGGGATTTTTTGCTTTTGAAGCAGTGTAATAATCAAACCTTGACCATTTAATGAACACATTCTTTTCACTGAATCGTAATCTTGCATTAGTTCCATGTTCTTTCCAATCAGGTTTTCATTTTCCGATTGCAATTGGACTATTTTTGCCTTCAACTCACGATTTTCCGCTTTTATGATTTCGTTTTCAATATTCAAATTAATGCGTTCCATCTTGATTTTTTTTTGTTCAAAGTAATCAATACAACACGGAATAAAACCGGCTTCAAAGCACTTGTTCAATTAACAGAACATTGAACGAATTGTGACTTGCGATGAATGTCAACGAATTTGTTATGTTCAATATCGTTCAACACGCATCGACACGTCAATGCACACAAATACACTAAGAGCGGATTGATACACGGTCCATACGTTGTAAGAATGAAAGGGAAGTTTATAAGGAGGAGACACTTTCATTGATTTAGTTAATTAGTTGGTAAACAAATCTGTGTTTGCCACATTTTAAATGATTGAATATCAAATTACATAAGGAGATTGCCATTGTTATTCTTTTGGTTTTGATGTGTAATTTTTAAACATGAATTGAGTCGGTCGAGAATAATGTTCAAAACCATTAATTTGTGCTCATTTGTGTTTCATACTTCGATCTCTTTCACACGACAATTAACACAATATTTTGTCTCGATTTCCCCTCATGTACAAGCGAAGTGTTTGGCATAGTGTTGCAATAAATATGGTCGAACCATTAATTTTCACATTGTCAAATGATGTGGCGATGCATAATTCGACAGCTATCATCCTGCCATAAGATTGATTGCTATAAGTGAAACCGATACGTAAACTTATTTTGTATTATTTTGACATCAATCCAAAATTAGATTTTGTGGAGGCATTTTCGATACAATGTCGAAAGTAACCGATTTTTACAAGAAATCAAAAAATACCAGTGTTCAGAGTAAATCGTTCATTGAAGAGGAAAAACAAGGTGGAACTTTTGCCGAACAGTTTTATAAAAAATGTCTCAAAGAACAAAAAGAATCGTGTGTCAAAATTGACTGCGTAAACATAAAAGCATCGCTGCAATCGGAGCTCAGAACCATGAAAGAAAAATGCAGCAATATAAAAGAGGCGATAGATATTTGTACTGACATTCTGGCCGATAAAGAGGTTGAAATTGGACATTTGTTGGAGAAACTGACTGTGCGTGATTCTGTCGCCGTTGAAGATGAATCAGTTGTTGATGCCGAAAATGCGAGCTGTCGCAGAAACGATTTGATGTTTTATAAGTTTGAACATCATTTTCGCCCTGACGAAATGAGCTATTTGCGTTCGGTAAGCGATCAAAGTGAAAAAGATTCACATTTCGTGAAAACAGCAATGGAGGCATTGTATGGAGGCCGAGTGAATGTTCTACAGAATAGATCTTTGACCGGGCGTAGTAAACCCGGCCAAAAGAAGGAAAAGATGACACCACAAAAGCATTCTATTTTGACTGACATATATACAGAACGTATATTAACCACGACTCAAGACACAGCTGAAAGGGCTGTCCGAATAAAGAAGCTGAATAAATATATCAAAGACGCAATACACAACATTTCAAAATCGATTCATTCGAAAGAATCCAAAAATGAAACATGTAAACGTTTGGCTGATAGTCTCATTAAATAAAACGTTGAATTCGATTCCAAATAATTTTGAAATTATGTTTATTTATTTTATTTTTTATTGCCTTTTTCACAGACCGTAGATATTAATGTTTTCTTCACCAACAAATTCCACAGATTTTTGGTTCCCTTCATCTAACGAATCAATCAACGAAACTACCTCTGAGCCTATTAGCTCTTGTAAATAATCTGGTACGAAATGTGCGCTGAGCACCACTCTTGGTCTCTGTCTTTTGTTTTAACTGTAAATAATCCAATTTCCTGAAATATCAGCTTATTGTTCGACAAATAGATTTCTTCATTTTATTTAATCAAGATACAAACCATTTTCCATTTTTGCTCTTTCCATTTTAATTCAAATGTGGATGCTAAATCGAACTTAATTGATGAGTTTTAAAACTTGTTGTGTGTGTGAATGGATGTGTGCTATACCGGCAAAGTATCAGTAAACAGAATCGCATCGTTTAATCGGAAGTGTAAAAAAAATAAAATACGGACGCCTCTTAATTTAATGTGCACTTGTATTTTTCTTCTTATTTGCGTTGTCTATGGCATTACGAATCAATTTATTTAAGTTATTTCTCCTCCATGAGTTGACTTCTTTGCGTGGAATAAAGGACAAACGTTGTTCGAAAATGGCCAGCAATAAGTCTTTTTTTTCTTGACTTAATTCAATTTTGTCATGAGTTTTCGAACGATTACTCAATGTTAGCTTCTGTAATGTCGAATTGTCGAATAAATCATTAAGCACACAAGCAACAAAAGTTGAGTCTTCCGGAATTGAGTTTTTTATATTCTCTAAATCGCTTAAACAGCGTTGAGACAATTCTCCTTTGAATTTTGCGAATTTTTCGGATTCAATTTTTTTTTCAAATTTCGAATTTCTACGTCTTTTTCTAAGTTTAATATTAATAAATTTTTGTATTTTTGTTTCAATTCATTCGATTCAAAAACTAAACTGTTTATCTGTGCTTCCAATTGTTTTATTTCTTCTTCGCAACACCTCTGATTGTCCTGTTCAGCCATTGTACTAAACAAACTGAATAAAATCGAGTTAAACTCACACAAATGTCTATGCGAAAACAGCTTGTTTTACTTTTTTCGATGTTGCTGTGTGCGTGCACACGAATGAAAGAGAAAATTTGGTAACAAACTATCGAGAGTGACACACGCATTTATTTCACTTGCGCGATCGCATCTCATGAAACAACGAGCTGAAATAATCTGCATTCCGATTTTTTTTGTACACTTCCGGACATAATGAGTGTGCCAAAGAAAAATATTAACGAGTCGATGGCATGTAATTTAGATATTAGTTTTGATTTAAGTGATATTTTCGACAAAAGTGAGAGAGTACAAATTCAACAAATTCAATCACATATAGAATGTGCTAGCAAAGAAGTTGAACAATATGATATTCACACTGAACAAACGAGTGAAAACATGAGACAAGAAGTTTCTCTCAATATAAGTTTTGATCACACTGACTTTGTACCAATTCGTAATGAAAAAAAAATCATTTCAACTCCAGTGGCGAAAGGTAAAAATTCAATTAAGAAATTGTTCTTTGTTACTTATTTTTTTTCCCTTTGAATACCAGATTTGGTTCGGGACCAAACCAACAGAGTTATGGCCCATCACTTGACCTTCGGCGGCTCGTACAACAGCTTGACTTGTATTGCACGAGATGTTGTGAATCGAACACCAAATGCATCAATCAAAGTTCCATCAACGAAATACAAAATAAAAAAGTTCATGAAACCGATTTTCGAATCTGAAATTTATATCAAATGCAAACAATGTGGCAACTACACTGCAAGTTATGAAAGTAGCACACTCTGTGATTTTTGCGATGTTCCGGTAAAAACAACAGACATAGATTATTTTCATTACATACCAATGAGACAGCAAATAGAACACAAGCTCAAAATGAATATCGACGACATTCTTGAATATTATACGGCTGTGTTAAAAAGACCAAACGAGATTACAGATATTCACAATGCTGAGGCTTTTAAGAATGCACAAATAATGTATCCGGATCATGTAATTTTGCCAATAATAGTAAATACGGATGGCGTGAAAGTTTATCGGTCAAATTCAAGTTCACTTTGGCTTATTCAAGCTTACCAAGGTTAAATTCGACCAAGCAAAAGATATTTGATGACAAATGTATTGATTATCGCTGCTCATATTGGGAAAACAATATCGATGTCAGACTTTTTCTATCCACTATTACGTGAAATGCGTCAGATTGTTGACGATGGCGGTATCACTCTTGAACACAATGAACGATCATATTATTTTATGCCCTTGCTACTTGGAGCGTGTTGTGATATACCAGCAACTGAACATTTACGTGGAACGGCAGGCTATGCGGGTCATTTTGGATGTGGTTATTGCGTTCATCCAGGAGAATCTATCAAACAAGACGCAAATTCAAAACCGTATGTTCGTTACGTAAAAGGGACATACGAAAGCAGAACCCATAGCTCTTTTATTGAGGCATACAATCAATTAAAGTTCAACCGAGATCCAGTATTTGGCATCAGACATGTATCTTGTATGGTTGCGGCGTATTCATTTGATTTGACACGTGGATTTGCTATCGATCATATGCATTGCTGTGAGCTCGGTGTTATGAAAAAATTGCTCGGTCTTTGGCTTGATACAAAGAACCATAAGGAGCCTTATTATATTTCGAAAAAGAATCAGGTGCTTTTAAGTAACCGTATAATTCGCTTGAAACCTGTATCGGAAATCGGACGAGCGCCAAAATCTATTTTTTCAAGAGGCGAATACAAAGCGAACGAGTTGAGAAACCTTCTTTTATTTTTTTTGCGTTTTGCTCTGCCGGGTTTGTTAGAAACGAAATATATCAAACATTTTCATTTGTTTTCGAGTTCAATGTACATTTTATTGAAAGAAAATATATCCATGGACAGCATCAATGAAGCACATGCGAAATTAAATGTATTTGCTGACACATTTGAAATTTTGTACGGAAAACATAACGTCACAATGAATTTACATTTGCTTCGACATTTGCCAGAAGTTGTGAAATATTTGGGACCACTGTGGGCTGTGTCTTCATACAGTTTTGAATCGAATGATGGCGTTGTTGTTAAATCCAACACTAGTACGAAGGACATGACCTATCAACTTGTGTGGAAGTACATAATGAAACACACAGTAGGAATTGCTGACGAATCTGAAAAAATATGCGAAATTTCGTTAGGAAGTAAGAAAACTATGAAATTAAGTACGGTCGACAGTAAAATGTTCGTAGAGAAAGGCTTTGTGGTTGAAGGCTTAAATTATTTGACGATTCATACCGACTTCGTTTTACGTGGTGTACGCTATAAATCTGTGGAGTCAAGAGAAACAGCTAAAATCGATTATTTTGTTGAATTGACGAGTGGAACTTTGGCTTCAGTGCATTACTACACGATTTTCAATATCACTCTGTATGCTGTGGTCGAAGAATATGATATTGTTGATACATACGATCATTTGATTGAAATAAGTAAGACTTACAGAAAAAATATCATAAACGCAAAAGAAATATCAAAAAAATTGATATTTTTGAAGTACGGGCTGCGCGAATTCGTAACCGATTTCCCGAACAAATTTGAAAAAACATAGATTAAGATACATATGAGAAAATCATTGAAAATCATCCGAGATTCAATAAAATTCACCATGGAAATGGTTCCGTGGCCTTGAAAAAGGCCGTTTTTTTCTTTGATAAACATTTATTCAATTCTTAGTCGTTACAGATTCTTTGCTTGTTGAAAACGGTTGAAAAAAGCGGAATGTTATTATCAATAACACCGAATACGTGAATTGAAAAAAAATTGAACGTGTGTTCAAGTATTAGTTTTATTTGAACGTACATTCGGTATGGAGTGTGTGTGTGTGTGTGTATACGCTCATTGCATTTGGTGTGCACTCACATCATAGCAACATGTAACTCCGACTGAATGTGTCGCTGTTACATGTTGCTGTGATGTGAGTGCACAGTGCAAACCAAATGCAATGAGCGTATACACACACACACACACTCCATAACGTTGAAACAGTGTCGACGATAGTGGTGCTGGTACACATATACAGTTGACGCCGTTTCAACGTTGTTGCCTGACACCATTTACGTTGCGTTGACGTTAAGAAAGAGTGTGATTGCTGTTTCTTATATGTAAAATACACATATATGTTTGCGCATAGGAAACAGCATTCACACTCTTTTTTCACGTCAACGCAACGTAAAGAGCGTGGAAAAAGCGTGCGTTATGACGTGATTTTGGCCAATTATTTTCGGTTGGGAACATGTGTCCGGAAAAGACCTTGTCCGTTCGTCCGAAATCACAAGTCAAGTTTAAGACGGACTTTTTATTGTGTCCGAATAACAAATTTTGTCCGGACAAAAACGTCGGATGTTTGAGTAGAAGTATTTTCGATGCATTGAATATGGGATCTATTCGGACATCCGGAACATCCGGACAACGTTTTTGTCCGAACAAAATTTGTTGACCGGACACAATAAAAAGTCCGTCTTAAACGTTTGTAAATGTGTTCGTCCGTCCGTCCGAATATGTGAGATCGCACAGACGGACGGACAAAATTCTGTAAATTTGCCAGCTCTGCTCAGGCCACTAAGTACTAAAACACCATATATGTCGTTTCTCGGGGTCACACAAAAAGTTGAAATTTGTCGAACAGTGTAATGTGAATGAAACGCTTAAGTGAGCAGCATAACACTAACTGAACTTTAGTCAAACAATTGACGTTTATATGTACATCGTATAGGAAGTGAATTAACAATAAATATAACAATAATAATAAAATGCTGATTTTACGTAATACAAAGATGAAACATTAAGTCGGTCTTCGTTATGTTGTGTTGACAGTGTCATTGTCAATAGATAAGATCACCATTTTACATTTGAAATCAATTTGTTTTTTACAATTACTTGAATAAAGTGTTTTTTAAAGAATAAATGAAGAAATAATGTGGTTTTAATCTAATCAACTACATTATGGTATGTATTCATTATACATATCCATGGTGCGGCTCGTTACACATAGAAAAGCGAATAACACTGAAATGGTCTGCATAGAATATAAGACATACAATTAGTATAATAATTACCATTGTATTTAGAACCGTTCAACAATAAAGACATATAAAACACTACAGTAGAGGGTCGTGCGATGCCAAAACCGAGACTAAAGTAAAAGAATCAATAAAAATTCAATTCCACGGTAATTGAAGCACTTTTCATGTTGGACCGCCAAGTGAATTCACCTGTTAAATTTACCAATTAACATTTAATATAATAAATAAACTATCATATGTTAGTGAAGAAGAATGGGATACTGAAATGGACGGTGAATATGAATATGGGGACTTTTTTTTAAGGAGACATGGACTTGAACGATGATCAACTAGCCGCAATTGCTGGAGATAGGAGCGTCTTGAAAGAACGAAAATATCGGAATGGCCAAACGGAATAATTCAATATATTATATCAGAAGACTATTCAGTCGAACAAAATCGAACAATTTTATGAGCTTTAGACCAAATTGAAAAAGTTTCTTGTATTATATTTATACCAAGAAGTAACGAATCTGATTATATACATGTTGAAGTAAGTTATTTTCATCTTTTTTCATTTCGTATTATAAAGTATAAATATATCTGTTTTTAAGGGCGAGAGATAGGAGATGTCACTCAAAAGTGGGTCGTCAAGGCGAAAAACAGTATCTAAATTTGGGAAAATCTGAACCAGGAGAAAACTGAAAACATGAATTTTAAATTAATAAACGACAATCATTTCTTCCTTCTGAAGAAATTGTCTGTATTGAAAAAAAAAATCAAGTTTCTCGATAAAAACCAAATACAATGTTCAAAACGAATAAAAAACATTTAATAAAAAACGTTTAATTTTTTTTTTTTTTTTTTTGTGAATAATTAGGTAGGTCGACCTTTTTTGGAAGAAAACTTACATTCATCAACGCTTCAGAAGAGAAGCTCCAAGAGTGACGGTTACAATTCGACCCAGACTCTTCGCATCAACTTTAAGCAACAGTTCCGACTTAGAACTTGTTGAATATCAAAATAAACCGCTGTATACGGCTGAATTTGATTCCAACAAACGACTACGTCCGGTTTCTCCATCCGGATCAACCTGGATGTTCTGAAATATCGGTTTATATGCATAGTCTGAGGCGGCGCTTGTAAAAACAATGACGCATGTACACGGTACTACAAATTGTTTGCCTTTATTTAGTTTCAAACTACATCATTCCCTGCCGCAGGGGCCATGGTCATTGCATCTTTCGGTATGCGATGTGGAGTCGACGTCGCTGGATGACCTGGGTGGACCGACACCCCTGGGTGGACACGTCGAACCAACACCGGTGGTTGCCAATGGTCACATGATGTCAGACGAGGTAATTCAAGTGTGATTTTTTCTTTCATTTTCAAAAATCAATTTCATTTCGTTGATTATGTTGTTTTAGTGACATCAAAAGACGCATATTGAGAAAAAAAACCAAATATACACCAAAAGGCAAGAAGCAAAGCGAATCAAAATGTTGATATTTCAATGAAGAAAATGGAAAGAGTAAGAAAGAGATTGCTATGTTTAATGATTCGAAGTTATCGTTGACTGGCGCGGGGAATATTTTACCTCCTCGGTACTTTTAACATATACCATTTTAATATCTAATCAAATTCTCTCAACATTCACGGCATAATGCCATGAAACTGTGTGTGTGTGTGCGTAGATGTGTGCCTTCGGTTTGTCGATGTTCGGTGTTCAAATGTAAACACACTCCACCAAAACAAACACATGCACTACAAAACTCATTGATTTTCTGGATGGTTTTCAATCAAATAATAAACGGCATGTAAACAATATGAGATAGTAATTTATTCGAATATAGATGTTTGTGTATTTTAAACGTTTTTGTTTGAATCGAATGAGCTCGTGGAATCAGCTGATTCGTCTGCAGCATAACCGGCTGAATAAAAAAAAGAGAAAAACACAAATAGAGGGTGATTTAATTTGATGAAAGAGATATGCATTTTCGAATTTTATTAATGCTTACCAGTTCTTTCGAAATTCGGTTTGAAATTTAAAAACCCGCTTTCATGAACAACTGAATCGTCGAACGATATAAACAACCGAATCATCCAACGATGAACCAATAGAAATGATCGAATCATTCTTTGCATCGGGAGCATCGTCATCTGCTTTTAAATGACAACATTTGTTATTAAATTGATTAGTATTATGTCCTCCAAGTAAAACTCATTTAAATAAAAAAACAAACCTTCAACTTTGATGACTTCATTTGTCGTCGGAACATTCGGCTTTTTTTCCTTAACCGATAATCTTTTGAGACAGTCTACCACATTGACGATATCCATAGAATCATCTTCTACCTTCGCCTCTCGTTATAATACCATCGGCCGGTTTCATATTAGTACTAGTCAATTCGATTGACAAATCACCATTTTTTTACCGAAACCATTGTAACATCGACATTGTCCAAATGTTGTCATTGCATTTTCGTTGTCATCGGAACCAACTTCAGTATTTGGATGGGCTGGATGATCTTCACCATTCACTGAAACCATTGTTACATCAATATTGACCAATGATCCTGTTCCATTGTTGTTAGTAGCGTTAACGGCGATTGAATCGGTCGGTGGATTGTCGTCATTCACTGAAACCATGCTTACATCTACATTTGCTGAAGCTTGCATTACATCACTGTTTTTACCGTTTGAATTGACGCTCGAATTGAGAGTAGCATTGTCTTGCTCGACTTGATTTACCAACAGTTGAACTAAGAATCAAATAGATTTAGTTTCAATTATTATTTTTCCATAGATGAAATACTTATTATTCTACAAGATTGTGCGGATATTACACATTCAACCGACATTCCTTTTCAATATATTTTTAGACGTTTTTTGTACACTAAATTATATTTTCTTTTTTATATTCAATCTTTAAAATTAGCAAGACATATTTTTTATTTGTGACGGATAAACCATTGTGTAGCGAATTCAATGTACATTGAATTCGCTACACAATGGTTTATCCGTCACAAATAAAAAATATGTCTTGCTAATTTTAAAGATTGAATATAAAAAAGAAAATATAATTTAGTGTACAAAAAACGTCTAAAAATATATTGAAAAGGAATGTCGGTTGAATGTGTAATATCCGCACAATCTTGTAGAATAATAAGTATTTCATCTATGGAAAAATAATAATTGAAACTAAATCTATTTGATTCTTAGTTCAACTGTTGGTAAATCAAGTCGAGCAAGACAATGCTACTCTCAATTCGAGCGTCAATTCAAACGGTAAAAACAGTGATGTAATGCAAGCTTCAGCAAATGTAGATGTAAGCATGGTTTCAGTGAATGACGACAATCCACCGACCGATTCAATCGCCGTTAACGCTACTAACAACAATGGAACAGGATCATTGGTCAATATTGATGTAACAATGGTTTCAGTGAATGGTGAAGATCATCCAGCCCATCCAAATACTGAAGTTGGTTCCGATGACAACGAAAATGCAATGACAACATTTGGACAATGTCGATGTTACAATGGTTTCGGTAAAAAAATGGTGATTTGTCAATCGAATTGACTAGTACTAATATGAAACCGGCCGATGGTATTATAACGAGAGGCGAAGGTAGAAGATGATTCTATGGATATCGTCAATGTGGTAGACTGTCTCAAAAGATTATCGGTTAAGGAAAAAAAGCCGAATGTTCCGACGACAAATGAAGTCATCAAAGTTGAAGGTTTGTTTTTTTATTTAAATGAGTTTTACTTGGAGGACATAATACTAATCAATTTAATAACAAATGTTGTCATTTAAAAGCAGATGACGATGCTCCCGATGCAAAGAATGATTCGATCATTTCTATTGGTTCATCGTTGGATGATTCGGTTGTTTATATCGTTCGACGATTCAGTTGTTCATGAAAGCGGGTTTTTAAATTTCAAACCGAATTTCGAAAGAACTGGTAAGCATTAATAAAATTCGAAAATGCATATCTCTTTCATCAAATTAAATCACCCTCTATTTGTGTTTTTCTCTTTTTTTTATTCAGCCGGTTATGCTGCAGACGAATCAGCTGATTCCACGAGCTCATTCGATTCAAACAAAAACGTTTAAAATACACAAACATCTATATTCGAATAAATTACTATCTCATATTGTTTACATGCCGTTTATTATTTGATTGAAAACCATCCAGAAAATCAATGAGTTTTGTAGTGCATGTGTTTGTTTTGGTGGAGTGTGTTTACATTTGAACACCGAACATCGACAAACCGAAGGCACACATCTACGCACACACACACACAGTTTCATGGCATTATGCCGTGAATGTTGAGAGAATTTGATTAGATATTAAAATGGTATATGTTAAAAGTACCGAGGAGGTAAAATATTCCCCGCGCCAGTCAACGATAACTTCGAATCATTAAACATAGCAATCTCTTTCTTACTCTTTCCATTTTCTTCATTGAAATATCAACATTTTGATTCGCTTTGCTTCTTGCCTTTTGGTGTATATTTGGTTTTTTTTCTCAATATGCGTCTTTTGATGTCACTAAAACAACATAATCAACGAAATGAAATTGATTTTTGAAAATGAAAGAAAAAATCACACTTGAATTACCTCGTCTGACATCATGTGACCATTGGCAACCACCGGTGTTGGTTCGACGTGTCCACCCAGGGGTGTCGGTCCACCCAGGTCATCCAGCGACGTCGACTCCACATCGCATACCGAAAGATGCAATGACCATGGCCCCTGCGGCAGGGAATGATGTAGTTTGAAACTAAATAAAGGCAAACAATTTGTAGTACCGTGTACATGCGTCATTGTTTTTACAAGCGCCGCCTCAGACTATGCATATAAACCGATATTTCAGAACATCCAGGTTGATCCGGATGGAGAAACCGGACGTAGTCGTTTGTTGGAATCAAATTCAGCCGTATACAGCGGTTTATTTTGATATTCAACAAGTTCTAAGTCGGAACTGTTGCTTAAAGTTGATGCGAAGAGTCTGGGTCGAATTGTAACCGTCACTCTTGGAGCTTCTCTTCTGAAGCGTTGATGAATGTAAGTTTTCTTCCAAAAAAGGTCGACCTACCTAATTATTCACAAAAAAAAAAAAAAAAAAATTAAACGTTTTTTATTAAATGTTTTTTATTCGTTTTGAACATTGTATTTGGTTTTTATCGAGAAACTTGATTTTTTTTTTCAATACAGACAATTTCTTCAGAAGGAAGAAATGATTGTCGTTTATTAATTTAAAATTCATGTTTTCAGTTTTCTCCTGGTTCAGATTTTCCCAAATTTAGATACTGTTTTTCGCCTTGACGACCCACTTTTGAGTGACATCTCCTATCTCTCGCCCTTAAAAACAGATATATTTATACTTTATAATACGAAATGAAAAAAGATGAAAATAACTTACTTCAACATGTATATAATCAGATTCGTTACTTCTTGGTATAAATATAATACAAGAAACTTTTTCAATTTGGTCTAAAGCTCATAAAATTGTTCGATTTTGTTCGACTGAATAGTCTTCTGATATAATATATTGAATTATTCCGTTTGGCCATTCCGATATTTTCGTTCTTTCAAGACGCTCCTATCTCCAGCAATTGCGGCTAGTTGATCATCGTTCAAGTCCATGTCTCCTTAAAAAAAAGTCCCCATATTCATATTCACCGTCCATTTCAGTATCCCATTCTTCTTCACTAACATATGATAGTTTATTTATTATATTAAATGTTAATTGGTAAATTTAACAGGTGAATTCACTTGGCGGTCCAACATGAAAAGTGCTTCAATTACCGTGGAATTGAATTTTTATTGATTCTTTTACTTTAGTCTCGGTTTTGGCATCGCACGACCCTCTACTGTAGTGTTTTATATGTCTTTATTGTTGAACGGTTCTAAATACAATGGTAATTATTATACTAATTGTATGTCTTATATTCTATGCAGACCATTTCAGTGTTATTCGCTTTTCTATGTGTAACGAGCCGCACCATGGATATGTATAATGAATACATACCATAATGTAGTTGATTAGATTAAAACCACATTATTTCTTCATTTATTCTTTAAAAAACACTTTATTCAAGTAATTGTAAAAAACAAATTGATTTCAAATGTAAAATGGTGATCTTATCTATTGACAATGACACTGTCAACACAACATAACGAAGACCGACTTAATGTTTCATCTTTGTATTACGTAAAATCAGCATTTTATTATTATTGTTATATTTATTGTTAATTCACTTCCTATACGATGTACATATAAACGTCAATTGTTTGACTAAAGTTCAGTTAGTGTTATGCTGCTCACTTAAGCGTTTCATTCACATTACACTGTTCGACAAATTTCAACTTTTTGTGTGACCCCGAGAAACGACATATATGGTGTTTTAGTACTTAGTGGCCTGAGCAGAGCTGGCAAATTTACAGAATTTTGTCCGTCCGTCTGTGCGATCTCACATATTCGGACGGACGGACGAACACATTTACAAACGTTTAAGACGGACTTTTTATTGTGTCCGGTCAACAAATTTTGTTCGGACAAAAACGTTGTCCGGATGTTCCGGATGTCCGAATAGATCCCATATTCAATGCATCGAAAATACTTCTACTCAAACATCCGACGTTTTTGTCCGGACAAAATTTGTTATTCGGACACAATAAAAAGTCCGTCTTAAACTTGACTTGTGATTTCGGACGAACGGACAAGGTCTTTTCCGGACACATGTTCCCAACCGAAAATAATTGGCCAAAATCACGTCATAACGCACGCTTTTTCCACGCTCTTTACGTTGCGTTGACGTGAAAAAAGAGTGTGAATGCTGTTTCCTATGCGCAAACATATATGTGTATTTTACATATAAGAAACAGCAATCACACTCTTTCTTAACGTCAACGCAACGTAAATGGTGTCAGGCAACAACGTTGAAACGGCGTCAACTGTATATGTGTACCAGCACCACTATCGTCGACACTGTTTCAACGTTATGGAGTGTGTGTGTGTGTGTATACGCTCATTGCATTTGGTTTGCACTGTGCACTCACATCACAGCAACATGTAACAGCGACACATTCAGTCGGAGTTACATGTTGCTATGATGTGAGTGCACACCAAATGCAATGAGCGTATACACACACACACACACACTCCATACCGAATGTACGTTCAAATAAAACTAATACTTGAACACACGTTCAATTTTTTTTCAATTCACGTATTCGGTGTTATTGATAATAACATTCCGCTTTTTTCAACCGTTTTCAACAAGCAAAGAATCTGTAACGACTAAGAATTGAATAAATGTTTATCAAAGAAAAAAACGGCCTTTTTCAAGGCCACGGAACCATTTCCATGGTGAATTTTATTGAATCTCGGATGATTTTCAATGATTTTCTCATATGTATCTTAATCTATGTTTTTTCAAATTTGTTCGGGAAATCGGTTACGAATTCGCGCAGCCCGTACTTCAAAAATATCAATTTTTTTGATATTTCTTTTGCGTTTATGATATTTTTTCTGTAAGTCTTACTTATTTCAATCAAATGATCGTATGTATCAACAATATCATATTCTTCGACCACAGCATACAGAGTGATATTGAAAATCGTGTAGTAATGCACTGAAGCCAAAGTTCCACTCGTCAATTCAACAAAATAATCGATTTTAGCTGTTTCTCTTGACTCCACAGATTTATAGCGTACACCACGTAAAACGAAGTCGGTATGAATCGTCAAATAATTTAAGCCTTCAACCACAAAGCCTTTCTCTACGAACATTTTACTGTCGACCGTACTTAATTTCATAGTTTTCTTACTTCCTAACGAAATTTCGCATATTTTTTCAGATTCGTCAGCAATTCCTACTGTGTGTTTCATTATGTACTTCCACACAAGTTGATAGGTCATGTCCTTCGTACTAGTGTTGGATTTAACAACAACGCCATCATTCGATTCAAAACTGTATGAAGACACAGCCCACAGTGGTCCCAAATATTTCACAACTTCTGGCAAATGTCGAAGCAAATGTAAATTCATTGTGACGTTATGTTTTCCGTACAAAATTTCAAATGTGTCAGCAAATACATTTAATTTCGCATGTGCTTCATTGATGCTGTCCATGGATATATTTTCTTTCAATAAAATGTACATTGAACTCGAAAACAAATGAAAATGTTTGATATATTTCGTTTCTAACAAACCCGGCAGAGCAAAACGCAAAAAAAATAAAAGAAGGTTTCTCAACTCGTTCGCTTTGTATTCGCCTCTTGAAAAAATAGATTTTGGCGCTCGTCCGATTTCCGATACAGGTTTCAAGCGAATTATACGGTTACTTAAAAGCACCTGATTCTTTTTCGAAATATAATAAGGCTCCTTATGGTTCTTTGTATCAAGCCAAAGACCGAGCAATTTTTTCATAACACCGAGCTCACAGCAATGCATATGATCGATAGCAAATCCACGTGTCAAATCAAATGAATACGCCGCAACCATACAAGATACATGTCTGATGCCAAATACTGGATCTCGGTTGAACTTTAATTGATTGTATGCCTCAATAAAAGAGCTATGGGTTCTGCTTTCGTATGTCCCTTTTACGTAACGAACATACGGTTTTGAATTTGCGTCTTGTTTGATAGATTCTCCTGGATGAACGCAATAACCACATCCAAAATGACCCGCATAGCCTGCCGTTCCACGTAAATGTTCAGTTGCTGGTATATCACAACACGCTCCAAGTAGCAAGGGCATAAAATAATATGATCGTTCATTGTGTTCAAGAGTGATACCGCCATCGTCAACAATCTGACGCATTTCACGTAATAGTGGATAGAAAAAGTCTGACATCGATATTGTTTTCCCAATATGAGCAGCGATAATCAATACATTTGTCATCAAATATCTTTTGCTTGGTCGAATTTAACCTTGGTAAGCTTGAATAAGCCAAAGTGAACTTGAATTTGACCGATAAACTTTCACGCCATCCGTATTTACTATTATTGGCAAAATTACATGATCCGGATACATTATTTGTGCATTCTTAAAAGCCTCAGCATTGTGAATATCTGTAATCTCGTTTGGTCTTTTTAACACAGCCGTATAATATTCAAGAATGTCGTCGATATTCATTTTGAGCTTGTGTTCTATTTGCTGTCTCATTGGTATGTAATGAAAATAATCTATGTCTGTTGTTTTTACCGGAACATCGCAAAAATCACAGAGTGTGCTACTTTCATAACTTGCAGTGTAGTTGCCACATTGTTTGCATTTGATATAAATTTCAGATTCGAAAATCGGTTTCATGAACTTTTTTATTTTGTATTTCGTTGATGGAACTTTGATTGATGCATTTGGTGTTCGATTCACAACATCTCGTGCAATACAAGTCAAGCTGTTGTACGAGCCGCCGAAGGTCAAGTGATGGGCCATAACTCTGTTGGTTTGGTCCCGAACCAAATCTGGTATTCAAAGGGAAAAAAAATAAGTAACAAAGAACAATTTCTTAATTGAATTTTTACCTTTCGCCACTGGAGTTGAAATGATTTTTTTTTCATTACGAATTGGTACAAAGTCAGTGTGATCAAAACTTATATTGAGAGAAACTTCTTGTCTCATGTTTTCACTCGTTTGTTCAGTGTGAATATCATATTGTTCAACTTCTTTGCTAGCACATTCTATATGTGATTGAATTTGTTGAATTTGTACTCTCTCACTTTTGTCGAAAATATCACTTAAATCAAAACTAATATCTAAATTACATGCCATCGACTCGTTAATATTTTTCTTTGGCACACTCATTATGTCCGGAAGTGTACAAAAAAAATCGGAATGCAGATTATTTCAGCTCGTTGTTTCATGAGATGCGATCGCGCAAGTGAAATAAATGCGTGTGTCACTCTCGATAGTTTGTTACCAAATTTTCTCTTTCATTCGTGTGCACGCACACAGCAACATCGAAAAAAGTAAAACAAGCTGTTTTCGCATAGACATTTGTGTGAGTTTAACTCGATTTTATTCAGTTTGTTTAGTACAATGGCTGAACAGGACAATCAGAGGTGTTGCGAAGAAGAAATAAAACAATTGGAAGCACAGATAAACAGTTTAGTTTTTGAATCGAATGAATTGAAACAAAAATACAAAAATTTATTAATATTAAACTTAGAAAAAGACGTAGAAATTCGAAATTTGAAAAAAAAATTGAATCCGAAAAATTCGCAAAATTCAAAGGAGAATTGTCTCAACGCTGTTTAAGCGATTTAGAGAATATAAAAAACTCAATTCCGGAAGACTCAACTTTTGTTGCTTGTGTGCTTAATGATTTATTCGACAATTCGACATTACAGAAGCTAACATTGAGTAATCGTTCGAAAACTCATGACAAAATTGAATTAAGTCAAGAAAAAAAAGACTTATTGCTGGCCATTTTCGAACAACGTTTGTCCTTTATTCCACGCAAAGAAGTCAACTCATGGAGGAGAAATAACTTAAATAAATTGATTCGTAATGCCATAGACAACGCAAATAAGAAGAAAAATACAAGTGCACATTAAATTAAGAGGCGTCCGTATTTTATTTTTTTTACACTTCCGATTAAACGATGCGATTCTGTTTACTGATACTTTGCCGGTATAGCACACATCCATTCACACACACAACAAGTTTTAAAACTCATCAATTAAGTTCGATTTAGCATCCACATTTGAATTAAAATGGAAAGAGCAAAAATGGAAAATGGTTTGTATCTTGATTAAATAAAATGAAGAAATCTATTTGTCGAACAATAAGCTGATATTTCAGGAAATTGGATTATTTACAGTTAAAACAAAAGACAGAGACCAAGAGTGGTGCTCAGCGCACATTTCGTACCAGATTATTTACAAGAGCTAATAGGCTCAGAGGTAGTTTCGTTGATTGATTCGTTAGATGAAGGGAACCAAAAATCTGTGGAATTTGTTGGTGAAGAAAACATTAATATCTACGGTCTGTGAAAAAGGCAATAAAAAATAAAATAAATAAACATAATTTCAAAATTATTTGGAATCGAATTCAACGTTTTATTTAATGAGACTATCAGCCAAACGTTTACATGTTTCATTTTTGGATTCTTTCGAATGAATCGATTTTGAAATGTTGTGTATTGCGTCTTTGATATATTTATTCAGCTTCTTTATTCGGACAGCCCTTTCAGCTGTGTCTTGAGTCGTGGTTAATATACGTTCTGTATATATGTCAGTCAAAATAGAATGCTTTTGTGGTGTCATCTTTTCCTTCTTTTGGCCGGGTTTACTACGCCCGGTCAAAGATCTATTCTGTAGAACATTCACTCGGCCTCCATACAATGCCTCCATTGCTGTTTTCACGAAATGTGAATCTTTTTCACTTTGATCGCTTACCGAACGCAAATAGCTCATTTCGTCAGGGCGAAAATGATGTTCAAACTTATAAAACATCAAATCGTTTCTGCGACAGCTCGCATTTTCGGCATCAACAACTGATTCATCTTCAACGGCGACAGAATCACGCACAGTCAGTTTCTCCAACAAATGTCCAATTTCAACCTCTTTATCGGCCAGAATGTCAGTACAAATATCTATCGCCTCTTTTATATTGCTGCATTTTTCTTTCATGGTTCTGAGCTCCGATTGCAGCGATGCTTTTATGTTTACGCAGTCAATTTTGACACACGATTCTTTTTGTTCTTTGAGACATTTTTTATAAAACTGTTCGGCAAAAGTTCCACCTTGTTTTTCCTCTTCAATGAACGATTTACTCTGAACACTGGTATTTTTTGATTTCTTGTAAAAATCGGTTACTTTCGACATTGTATCGAAAATGCCTCCACAAAATCTAATTTTGGATTGATGTCAAAATAATACAAAATAAGTTTACGTATCGGTTTCACTTATAGCAATCAATCTTATGGCAGGATGATAGCTGTCGAATTATGCATCGCCACATCATTTGACAATGTGAAAATTAATGGTTCGACCATATTTATTGCAACACTATGCCAAACACTTCGCTTGTACATGAGGGGAAATCGAGACAAAATATTGTGTTAATTGTCGTGTGAAAGAGATCGAAGTATGAAACACAAATGAGCACAAATTAATGGTTTTGAACATTATTCTCGACCGACTCAATTCATGTTTAAAAATTACACATCAAAACCAAAAGAATAACAATGGCAATCTCCTTATGTAATTTGATATTCAATCATTTAAAATGTGGCAAACACAGATTTGTTTACCAACTAATTAACTAAATCAATGAAAGTGTCTCCTCCTTATAAACTTCCCTTTCATTCTTACAACGTATGGACCGTGTATCAATCCGCTCTTAGTGTATTTGTGTGCATTGACGTGTCGATGCGTGTTGAACGATATTGAACATAACAAATTCGTTGACATTCATCGCAAGTCACAATTCGTTCAATGTTCTGTTAATTGAACAAGTGCTTTGAAGCCGGTTTTATTCCGTGTTGTATTGATTACTTTGAACAAAAAAAAATCAAGATGGAACGCATTAATTTGAATATTGAAAACGAAATCATAAAAGCGGAAAATCGTGAGTTGAAGGCAAAAATAGTCCAATTGCAATCGGAAAATGAAAACCTGATTGGAAAGAACATGGAACTAATGCAAGATTACGATTCAGTGAAAAGAATGTGTTCATTAAATGGTCAAGGTTTGATTATTACACTGCTTCAAAAGCAAAAAATCCCAAAGTTGCTGTTATTTGAAAACCATCAAGATTACCTGGGCCGTGAAACGATCGAATACTTACGGAATTTGGACGAATCGGAGGCGAAAGATTCGACCTTCATTCTCAAATGCATGAAGAAATTATATGAAAATAAATCCAGCTGCCTCAAAACCGTCACAAGCGCTGGTCGTGAAAAGGATCCAATAGATAAGACAAAACTAGAAGATCTATTCATGCAACGGCTTGCACATTCGAACATCGAGTATGGACAAATCATTCGCCGATATTCACACTTGAATAAATTGATTAATTCCGCAAAACATAACATTCTTCGTGCCAAAAGTTCGAAAACACCACAAGAAAAAGACATTGAAATTGCCTATTTGCATGCAGACGAAGGAGAAATGTTTTTGCGAAATCCTGAAGATGATGACCTGGGACATGATTCAATTTCGCTCGACCGCCATCCATTGCAAACAATACAATTGAACATTGTTCCATACAATCAATAATAACTTCATTCCGTTTATCAATCAGCACCATTATTTCCACCAGCGTTCTCATTAACATTTTATTTATTTACATGACAATTAACTTGCCTTCATACATTTCACGTTGATATTAACATAGCCGAGCATTCTGAGTTTATATCGCTCATTGTAATTTAGATTCAGAGTTATAACTGACCAGCAACAACAAATTCTGTCATTGGATTTTGTAATTTGATATGCGATTAAAAATATAAGGGTTTAATGAAAAACAACAAATGCATTTTTTTATTGTTTCAGCTCTGTAATGTGCTGCCGAAAGCAAATTTTCAGATCTCGAATCGTGAGAATGTATAGCTTAAATGTTTTGTAAACATGAAGCGTGTACACTTGTGGCGTGTACACTGGATTGCACACATAAATCATTCATTTTGAATAAAGATATTCCAAAAACCTTTTGATTAGCATTTAACCATGTTCATATTTATTCGAATTGGGTGTTACAAGATACATACGACAGTCGCTTCATGGACTATAAATTACGTGGCCTTGAGAAAGGCCGTTTTTTTTTCTTTGATAGCATTTTATTCAATTGTCGATACGGAATTCTTTGCATGCTACCCGAGCGATTGAAAAAAGTGGTATGTTACTATCAATAACACTATGACTATTGTTGTCTGATTGCATCAATTTATGATTGACATATTGAGCTATAACATTTGAAAATTTCAGCATCTGTGATAATGTTTGCTAATTGAAGTTTGTCAACATTTTCCAGCGTTTACTTCAAAGCAAAATAAATGGGCTTACATACGTAAGGCTTACTTTTCCGCACTTTTGACCATCAAGTGATTTGTAAAATTAGTTTTAATGTGAAAGTAAACATAGTGAAATCACAAGAAAACGTCATCTAATCGGCCTCAAATTTCATTTAGACCATTTTTTCTACAAAATAAGCAATTTATATGGGTTCGGAGCAGTGAGTCAAAAATCGGTGGTTCCACCTATTTTCTGAATCGAATCTATTGTATGACCACATATATGGAATGATTGTATTTATAAATCGCAAAACCATAATAATTTGCCTCAGAAAAGTCAAAAGGACCCGCGGAATACATTTAGTACGTATATTCGCGGTACTTTCCATATTAAATTGAATTTTCAAGCAAAATAGCCACATTCGATTGAGTCAGTCATGTGCCTCAACGACTACTACAATACTGCTCAAAATTTGATGGAATCATGGTGCTATGAAGTCCAAACCATTTTTGATAGTGATCCATGAGTCAAAGATTAGATTTTAGTGCAAATTGATTAATAATTTTGCGTATGGCGTACACCGTACTAATTCTATGAATTTTGTCTTTTTTGGCTGCAAATTTGAGAAATTCCACATCAAATATGGAATGATTGTATTTAGGAATCTCAGAATCAATATAGTTTGGCCCAGGAAAGTCATATGGGGTCGTGGAAAATAGTCATTAGGCTTATTTGTGGTAATTTCGTTCAAAAATGGCATTTTTAGGGCAATGAACGTATATTCACTTGAGAGCATGACGCGCCAAAACGGCTATACCAATATTGCTCAAAATTTAATGGGATCTAAGTCTAATAATTTCCAAACAATGGTGAAAATTTGAAACCGATCGGTGGAGTCGTTTTTGAGCAATCGTGGTAACAAAAAACGTGACACCGGACAACGGACGGCGGACGGCGGACGGCGGACAACGTGCCACAGCCCCACATCAACATGAGCTAAAAACGGTTCTACCGCATTCCTATGAGTTCCAAACTTATAGAAAACTCATTTTTGGGGTTTCCAAAATTTTGGCCAATCGCAATACTTTTACGCATCACGTGGTGTGCGGAAAAGTAAAATGCCAAATGAATGACTAACAATTCCATGAATTGCGTTGTTAAATTTCAAATGTTTTTACCGTTTGTTGATGTGGCACCAATGTGTATAAAGTTTATACTTTAAACCAACGTTTATATCGATGAAAATATAACAAATTCAATAGATGGAGAAATTGATAAAATATGAACTTTTATTCGGTCGAAGTAGGCGGAAAATTGCAATCAAGAGTATGCTTGCACCACATTGCTTTGAAGTAAAACGAATAATAAAAAATCAAACAAAAGTCACAGCATCATTTTTGACTGTCGATCACATATTTGCCAATATGTACTGTACGCTTATTCTGGCATTCTGAGATTTTGTGTATGTGAGTAAGTGTAGCGACAGCTTGTTTTAATATGCGTATTGTTTCGTTTACTCAACTATATTTCGATGTATTCGTGATGAACAAGCGGGGTATGATGAACGCACAATTTTGATTGGTTCAAAGGATTCAGGGAAGAAGAAGATGAAAAATTTCTTTGTCATATCTTTCTTTTGGTTTCAAGAATTCAACGAAGCAACATCTTCAATTATTTTTCGGATTCTCAGGCAGACATTTTTCATTAACAATTTCTACATAATTTTTATTTGCAAGCCAACATTTTCATAATGGGTAAGATATAATTTCGGATTTATTTATCCAAATGAAATTTCAGTTTGTTTTCATTGAGTTTTGGGCGAATATGATTCATAATTGTGGTGTATCAATTGAAAAGCACATGCCGCTAGTTTCCACTCCATTCAAATTGGTATATTTGTTAATTCGTAATTATAGCTGTTGTTCCAAAAGAAGACATAAAAAAGCAATATCGCGAGACAATTTTCATCGAAGACGAAGATGGCAAATTACTGAAGTATGTGCTCTATAAACCGGACCCAAAGTCGAATCGAAAAAAAAACTCAAAGCCGGCACCAAAAGCGAAACAATATGAACTCATTGCGGCCACACTACCAAAGTGTAATGTGTTGGTTCACCGTATGTCAGATGATGAAATTACAATTGAACGAAAAAAAGTGAAACGCGATTTCAAAATTCTCCGCATCAAAGAAATGGTGAAGACATTGCCGGGTGAGAATTACATACATAATTTGCCCAAGCACATATATTCATTGGTATTTGATTTACAGTGTTGAAAATCGTCGAGGTTGTTCGCATCGCTTTTCAACTTGAACCAAATTGTGTGATTGCCGATGATGACATCGTTTTTGAATCACTTTCAGACGAAACGTTGAACCTGGTGTATGAATACATGTTTCCTAACACGGAAACCAATTCCGAATGTTCTGGATTATTTGACGACGATTACGAGCCACAAACAATTGACAACGCTGTCATGTCAAACGAACTTGTTCATGTGTCGGATCCAAATTGTAAGGTAGAAATTCCACCAATGATCGAGCCATTCGTTGATGTTTTGCCAAAAACACAACAACTCGAATTGAGCGATAACCGTGTTCTTGGCTATTCCATGGTCAACAAATTTCTTGCTTTTCAAAAAACAAACCCGAAGTTTGTTTGTACTGCAAAATTTAAGTTTGATGGTGATATGGTAATCGAAATGCCAACAAACAACGGTTTACGGAACACCATCATAGTTTCAAAGAAAGTGTGGCTCAATTTGCTCGCTCTCGTTTTTTCCAAGAATGCAGTTGGTTGTGAAGCGCAAACGTATGCTCGCAATAAAACAATGTTAACTGAGGCGCTTGCCAAAGGCCAATTTGATGTGCTCGAAAAGTTTGATTCGAATATGCTTTCACACATTCAATGATATGGAAACCGATATGATCGACATAAACAATGACAACCAAGCACGTGAAATGGAATCATTGGTGGAATTTTTTCAAAAAATTCATTTCGAAGCACCTGAGCCAATGGACGTGTCTCATAATTCCCAACTAATGGACGTCAGTTTAATGGACATCAGTTCAATGGACGGCAGTTTAATGGACGTATCTCAAATCAGCACCCTTGATGAAAGCATGATTGATTTAGAAACAGATGGTAGTGACAAAGATGTGAATTTGGCTAGTGCTGAAGTAGGTCACAAAAAATTTGGTTTCTTATATAAATTATACCGTTTTTTTGTTTACATTTTTCAGTCTGAAACAACTGACGGTGAATGGGGCTCGCCAAACAATTCAGCAACAAGAATTCAACGTCTCTATGCCTTGTACCACCCAAAGTAAACGATAATAATCATCACATTAAAGATTATATTCAATGAATTGGTTTGTTTGTTTGTTTATTTTTTCATTCTTTTTGGCCATCAAGCATGTGACACATTTTCAAGCTATGTAAGTTGAAGTAACTCGAATTGCATTCAAATTCGAAAGTGATGAAAGGTCGAAGGCTCAAATTATTTAACGACTCACACCGACTTCCTTTTACGTGGTGTACGCTATACACCTTTGGAGTCAAGAAAAACTGCTTAAATCGATTATTTTGTGATACATATGAGAAAATCATTGAAAATCATCCGAGATTCAATAAAATTCACCATGGAAATGGTTCCGTGGCCTTGAAAAAGGCCGTTTTTTTCTTTGATAAACATTTATTCAATTCTTAGTCGTTACAGATTCTTTGCTTGTTGAAAACGGTTGAAAAAAGCGGAATGTTATTATCAATAACACCGAATACGTGAATTGAAAAAAAATTGAACGTGTGTTCAAGTATTAGTTTTATTTGAACGTACATTCGGTATGGAGTGTGTGTGTGTGTGTGTATACGCTCATTGCATTTGGTGTGCACTCACATCATAGCAACATGTAACTCCGACTGAATGTGTCGCTGTTACATGTTGCTGTGATGTGAGTGCACAGTGCAAACCAAATGCAATGAGCGTATACACACACACACACACTCCATAACGTTGAAACAGTGTCGACGATAGTGGTGCTGGTACACATATACAGTTGACGCCGTTTCAACGTTGTTGCCTGACACCATTTACGTTGCGTCGACGTTAAGAAAGAGTGTGAGTGCTGTTTCTTATATGTAAAATACACATATATGTTTGCGCATAGGAAACAGCATTCACACTCTTTTTTAACGTCAACGCAACGTAAAGAGCGTGGAAAAAGCGTGCGTTATGACGTGATTTTGGCCAATTATTTTCGGTTGGGGTTGTCCGTCTGCCAGCTCTGGGCCTGAGTCAAAACCCCAAAGGATTTGGCCGGGTCGGTTCGATTTATCGAGAAATCGACCAAAATCGATTTTCACCGTTTTTTGGCCCGAAAAGTCGAACATTTTCGCATGTATCTCCAAAACTATGTATCATTCCATTCCATTCTCACCAAAAACACTTCAGATTACCTTTCAATGCATATTTGAATTTTAATGATTTCAACAAGATTCAATTACATTACATTAAATTCTCACGAAAATTACAACTTAAACAATTTCAATTATCAGATTACTTTTCTTTGCATATTTAAATTTCAATCATTTCAATATGATTTAATTACATTTTTCGCTCAGACAATTATTTGATCATTTTTATTTATTTTTTAATATGTTTAATGCCAAGTCAACAGAGATTCTAAGTCGTTGACTTTGATAATTATTTCATTCAATTCATTTGCACATTTAATTTGTTTATTGTGCTCTCTCACTAGTATATTAAAAATATTCCAAGATACGTTTTGGCTGCCTGCAATTTCTGCTCTAAGTAGTCTCTAAATTAGAAATGAAAAAAAAAAACACAAGAAGTTTCTTTTTTTTGTATTTTCATTGATTATACTTAACTTTTATTTCGTATTATGATGTGTTGTCTTTACTTTTTAAATGTTTTTTCATCTTGGTGTTGAATCTCGAGAGAATGTTGTTGTTATGTTACTCATTGGCTTTGGCGTTGTTAGGCGTTTAACCCCTTAAACTAATCTTCGAAACTTCTACCTTCGCCCAACGATTTTATTTTGGCTACCGCTCTGTCCATTTGGTCTTCATCGCGAGCATCGGTCACACTTTTCTGTATTACATTTTTCCTCTAAGCTATATATTTATTCAAATACAAAGGCGTAGAATTTAATGCGGTTCAAATTATATTGGAAATTGGCATCACTAAATGACTCAAAAGGAAAGAAATTTATTCATGGGGGCCTCAGCTTTCACCTTCCCCACACTGTTTCTAGACCTATAAACAGTGTAGCACCAGCACCATGTGCAGTTTTTAATTGCATAGGATATTGATTTTCCGGTCAGACACACAGAAGAAATTTTTTCTACAAAAACAAGGCACTTGGAGAAGATTGTCTTATTCGATGAGAAATGCTCATTCACATTTACAATTGAAAAAAAAATTATTGAAATTGGAAACAAAAGGAATTTTAAACATTCGAAAACATCACACACCAATCGATTATCAATATAATCGAATCATTCGAATCAAATAACACGGCCAAATTACACAAGATTAATATGATATTTTATACTCAATTAGATTTATATGACTGTTGACTCACGAATTATTATTATTGTTACCTTGCTCAATTTACTTTCCTTTCTTTAAGTAGAAAATAGTTATTACTTCTTCAGCTACTAAATTGCAACTGATAATCAATTACAATTCATTCGTTTATGCAACGTCGTATTAAGTTGCTCGCGCACCACACAAATCAATAGACGAAAAGGAAGAAGAAATAAATTGAATTACATTCGTAATCCTGACTTTTCCGCATTGATATAAAATTTGGTTTTTATCTTTAACAATTCAATTCGACGACCAGTCAGGAGAGAAAGTATTGGCTCTGTATGAAAACGGGGAAAATGTTCTTTTTT
>JACCIW010000010.1:0-37947 GCA_030463065.1 Aphidoletes aphidimyza
TTCATTCAATCGAAACGACTAATTCCCGTATTTATTTAGTTGCTATACAAATGTGCCCCAAAATCATTTTGACTGATTTTTTTCAGTTGCAAACACAAAATACCACACACAAAAAAAAAAACAAACAAACAAACAAACAAACAAACAAACAAACAAACAAACTAAACAACCAAAAACCAACACGAAACGATCCTTTGTACTGTTGATATTTTATTTGTTCAATTTGTAACGGTACTTGGTTTAAACAAAAGAGTAGTTGTGTAAATTTAAACCTAATCAAAAACCTATTGCAGAAAGAAAATGAATCACCGACACAGTAACAATTTTGACGGGATGTTTTCACGTGGAAGGTATTTTACAGATTCTATTTTCTTTGTCTCTGTCTCTTCTCACTCACTGCTTTCTCAATAAAAGTCATTTCAAGGCCCATTTTTAATGCTATTTTTTTTTCTAAAACAAAAAGAAAAAAAAAATCTAAAACAAAAACACCGACAAAGTTAAACCGAAATAATTTGGTTTTGAGTGCCGTTTGAGGCTTTTTTCCGGTACAGCAAAGGTTTTTATTGTAAAGCAGATACGATTTAAATTTAGTGATAAAAGCTATAAATATAGTTTTAAAAAAAAAATGAACCATTTTTTTTGTTGTTTTGGCAAGTGCAATCAATCCCTCCAAAAGCAAATGTTCAATAAACATTTGCAGTTCTCTCATACTTACTTAGCTTGAACATTCAAAACGCAAATTTCAATATTTTCGATTTTTGTTATTTGGTTTTTCATGTTCAAATAAAAATCTGTCACCGTAAAATACGGATTTGACCGTCTACCGAAGAAATAAGAAAAAAAAATCATTTCATCTCATCCATTATTATAAACGGCAGAGTGTGCGTACGGTTCATTGTTTTGAATTGAATGCATTTGTTTTTGGCAGTTTTTCAGATGAATTTCGAGTGCGTGAAGATTTGATGGGTTTGGCAATTGGAGCGCACGGAATCAATATACAGACGGCTCGAAAATTAGATGGTGTTACACAAATTGAACTGGAGGAGCATACGTGTACTTTTAAAATATTCGGTGAGACTGAGGAGGCTGTACGAAAGGCTCGTTCAATGCTTGAATACAGTGAAGAGTCCATCCAAGTACCACGGAACCTAGTCGGCAAGGTGATTGGTAAAAATGGACGAACCATTCAGGAAATTGTTGACAAAAGTGGTGTCGTTCGGGTTAAGGTAGGTTCAGTCCACAGTTCAGATTTCAAAATGATCTTAAATTGAAATCGATTTTTGACAATTGAATTTGGATAATTTTCGATTATATTGTTAGATTGAGGGTGACAATGAACCACAACCGAGCATACCACATGAGGATGGTCAAGTTCCTTTCATATTTATTGGCACCATCGAAAGTATTTCAAATGCAAAAGTTTTACTCGAATATCATTTAGTGCATTTAAAGGTACAAATCAAACAGGCAAACCAATTTTTGAATTTTCAATCAAACTTATTTCGTGTTTTTAATTTGTGTTATTTGTGTACACAGGAGGTTGAGGTATTACGACAAGAAAAACAAGAAATCGATCAACAACTGCGCGCTATTCAGGGCAACACATCAATGAGTTCAATGCAAAATTTCACCGTTCAGCGACGATCCGATCGTGGTTACAGCAGTGATGTGGATACGATGCGACCAAACCGTGGTTCTGGCGCTGGCGCTTCGCATCAAGGGAACGCATCAAACACCAGTGGCACTGGAATGCGTGGTCGTGGACGCGGTCGAGCGAACAATTCACGCTATCATCCTGGTAATAATTTTCATAAAAACATCGAATTAATTGACTATAATGATAACAGCTCTGAACAATTATTGCCACCGTTCAAACCAAACAATAGCCACATTGATAATCGAGGCAGACGAACTGCATCGTTTAATCATAGTGAACAACGATCAAAATCCAACACAAATCTCATTGTTTGACAAACAAACACTCTCTTGATTTTAACACAAGCCAATTTCAATCGACATCTTGAATAGCGTATGATACACGTGTATCGAGCCGTCACAAATTTCATGCAAATATTCCGAAAATCAAAGTTACAGAGGATGACATGACATGCCATTATCCAATCGGTTTTGAAGTAAATTCATGGTTTACACAAATACATTGACACTCTCAGTAGGAACTGTGAACTATAATTTTCATTCCATTGTTCACATTCAAATGATATTATATTTATAGTGAATTTGAATAGCACACCGCAGGGAAAAGCACGAAATCGTTTTTTTTTTTCATATATTCGAATTCGAATTATCGAAAAACTACATTTTATTCTTGACAAATTTAACATTTCAAGTGATGAAGGGTTACTTTTGTCCCAAAATATTGTTCGCATACAGTCACCTTCAATCAAAAACTTGTCAACAGTTTTTTTTTATTCCATTTTGATGTGAAAAATTTAAATTCATAATCATTTGTTGAATCCGAAGCGATGTCTGTGAAAGTCCAATTTTGTTCGATGACATCACTAATGCTTTGTCAGTGGCATTTTTCTCCGTTTTAGACAAATAAAATTTAGAAAATACTACGTCAACTATTGTATAAGAAGCAACATTTAATATAAAATTTGATTAAAATGAATGTTTATCATTTGTTGGTGAAATTATTTCACTGAAATACACAAGACCAACGTGACACAAATATGAATTTATTCACATTTTATTTGTGTGAATGATTTTATCAAGCGATAATTCATAATTGTTCAATTCATTTTGTTATCAAACAAAATTTCAACCAAATTCTGAAATAAATCAGCCACAAAATTGTTATTATTTTATTAAATGTTATTATTTCAAATTCTATAATTATGAATGGAATTTTAACGTGAAAAAAAAAATACAAAGTGTTAGATTCAATTAAATCAAATCCTCAAACATCATCAAATTCATCAAAATTCCAAAATGGATGTGATTTACATTATTTGACATAATTGTGTAAAATGATGATGAATCATTTAACAATTCAGTATGATTATCACCGTTAATATAATCAATTAGTGTGTGTAGGCAAACGTATTATGTGCGTAACACGCAAAGATTCTTCTATGCCTTGAATGTTTCGGTCGATAGCAACTGAAATCAAATTATATGAATCAATACTCTATACAAATATAAACACTCCAAAGAATGTCAAGATATTGATTGATTACATTACAAATTGGATGGCTGTAAATGCTATTTGCATTATTTTTTTCGATGTGTTTTTTTTAAATTTATCATCATGCAAAGTCACTTGATGGTCACCGAACAGCTATTTAAACAAAATGTTTTGTTTTTCTCATCGATTTGAGCGTCAACAAATTTGTATTGCAATAATTATTTTGAGTTGCCAAAGATGAAAAGATACATGTTTCGATATCATATTCACCGCTTTAGATTAGTATATACAAATTCAACCATTTGAAATATTGGCCAAAAAAAAATAATTGTGATTAAAATGTGCTGTTTAAAATAGAAAAATATTTATTATAAGAATTGATTGAAGCTTTAAAATGAAGCATTGAAATATGAAATATAAAAAAGAAACCGAACGAGTTAAAATGAAAGAATGTGATTTGTTATCTCTCCAAATAGTTCATTTAACCGCAAGTCCATTTGAGTTGTTTTATTACTAAGTGCAAAATTGCTAAATTGCTAAATTGCTAAATTGTTCATTGCTATTTCTTTCATTTCCAAAGTGAAATAAATTTGAGAAATGCATATATTTTGGTGGATTTTTTCAAAATATCAAATGAAGGTTGTGAACATTAAAGATTTTGATGTTGATTGAGAGACGTCTGCCCTTCTGCTGGCTGGCATTATATGAAAATGTTTCACCCGATTTGGTGTAATTCAATTGTTGACATTGATTTAAGATATCAAAATTCAAAGTTTATGCCAAAACGTCTTTAACATCCCAATAATCCCAATGTTCCACTAATTTCGTAAACATTTTAATGAAACATTTCAACAATTTCTAATCTAAATGATACATTTATTGTAGATGCTCAACGTCAGGGTAGTTCAAATGACGATTTTTCTGGTCGAAATGGTCATCTGCCATCAAAATCATACAATGATCGATCGGGCTACAATGGTGGTAAATGGTATAATGAGAAACGTGGCAACAATCGTCGATCCGAAGAACTTCGTTCAAAATCGGATTTCAATTATCATGAACAGTCAAGCGGTCGAGGTGGAAACAGTAACAATAGTAAACAGCGCACCGAACGTGATGTGGTGAGTGCCGATCGCGAAAGTAATTCATCGGTGGAAAATAATAATTCAAGACGACGACCAAAAGCAAAAAATACCCACAATCAAACAAATTCAGGTGAGCCATCCCCATTCAATGGGTTGAATATATCCAATTCATTTGTACATTTCTGTATTAACATATTTCCAACGAATTTTTTTGTTGTTGTTGTTGTCAAAGTGGGAAATACAAATGGCGCCACAGCGAGTGAATCAAAGCCAAACACATCTAGCTCCAGTAAATTCGAACAAAAGCAACAGCCACAACAGAATCGCCGTTCAAATGATAGCGCGCAAAAATCGGGAAATAATCCAAATACACAGCAAAACCATAACAATTACAATGGAAACAATCGTGAAAATGGAAAGCCACGTCGCTACGGCAATCAAACGAATGGCGGGAACAGTGGAGGTGGTGGTGGTGGTGGCGGCGGTGGCGGCGGCGGTAGCGCTGGCAATAGTGCTAATTCAAAGTCATCAAAGGCTGTCAATGAAATTAATGCGGGCAACAAAGAAACCCTCACCAATAACAACAATAACAATAACCTAGAAAACAAGGAAATTCTAATCAAAGAATCGACATAGAGATTTCTTGCTCCGTTCAAAAGAAACCAGTTTTTTTTGTTCGTTTAAAAAGAAAGAAAAAAAAACACAAAGAAAGAAGAAATGAGAGAAAAAGAAACAAAAATCCCGTACATTTCCCAACATTTATTTTGCTATTTGATATCGCTAAATGAAATTTGATTTGATTACAAAATAAATGATTTTTGGAATCAAATATTACGTTAAAAAGTGTATTATGCTAAACGTGACACACGAAAACAAAAACAAAACAAAACAAAAAAGAAATGGGAAAATTGATCAAATCCAGTCAAATCAAATTGATTGTACGAGACAGATAGAAGCAACAAACAAACAAAATTATGCAAATTAAATTTGAATAAAGAAAAAGGAAAAAAGAAACCAACTCATAATTAATAGTAAACACATAGGAAATTACAGCACCATCAACATAAATGCAGTGAACGTGATGTAGAGCGTTTGAGAGAAAAGAACTAGAGATTGCTCAGTTTACTTCATTTTCTCGAGAGACACCCATTTTATTTTTTAGAGATTACACAATTGAGAATCGCGTAGCATTTTGGCTTCAATGGAGCTGATTTATCCTAAATTCACATTCACTTCCATTTCCCAACCACAACCCTCCACGCCCCCCCCCCCACACACACACACACCCACACCCACATACTGAATGATTTATTATGATTTATCAAGCATATCCGAGTGTTGAAACAACGTGTTCAGAACAAACTACAAACAAACAAAAAATAATCGAATAGCAGAGAACATACATAAAGGAAAATACTAGAAGAATAGAGCAAGTCAAATACAAGCAAAATGGCAGACAGGAAAATGCGGACGCAAAAGTGCCGATTTAAAAACGAACGAGAGACACGAATATTACCCGACACAGTCAAACAAGAAAATAAAAATGTCAGTCGAAATGAAAAAAAAAACAAAAACACGAAAAAAAATATAAGCCAAAATCAATGTCAACATTTGTTTATGTTATTTGAATTGCTTTTGATATTATTAATAATAATTATGGTTAATTTTTTTTTTAATTTTGAATTTTGTCGGTGAATGAAAAACAAATGATTCAATTGACTTTGTTTTTCCTTCATTCATAAGTTGTAATTCGTATAATCAAACTGTAAAACTAATTGAAAACAAACAAACAAACAAAAACAAAACAAAAAAATTACAAAAAAGTACTGTCGAGAAATGAAGAGACTACTGGAGAGTTTGTGTTTGCAGTAGCAATTTTTAAATAAACTCTTTTATTAATCTAGACATATTCATTTTATTAATGATAATTTATTTTAATTACATTTTACAATTTTTTTTTTAAAATGATTTTCGCCAAAATCGATCACAATAACATCAACAACAACAACTACAAAAAAAAAACAAAATGTTTCTGAGTGTATCATTGATTTGCGATAATCTCCTCCCAAAACACACGCATTCAACATCAATACAATTCAAAAACGAAAGAAATCATTCATTTTTCAACACGTGTTAAAATTTAAAAAAAAAAAATACAGACTATTAAAATTGATCAGCAAATCTTGCCGAAAGCCAAGAATGCAAATGCCACAGACACATACAAAATAAATGGTCAAAAAGTTCAATCTGAATTATAATTTTAATTTTTATTTGTTTATTATATGGCTTTTTGTGTTATTTTTTTCTTTTATGCATTTTTAATTCGCGACAGAAAGATGGGCAAACACCGATTTTTTTGGATCACAAGTGAAAGACGCAAAAAAATAGAATTACATTTTTTTATTTATTTTCGAAATATAAAACAAAATAGTGAAAAGCAACAACAAAAAAAACGTCTTCATATGTGAAGTAAACCGTTTATTCCGGCAACCGGGAGCCTATGAATCAAATCACACAGACAAAAAAAAACAAAAACAAAAACATTTAAATAATGGAGAAACAAAAAATCGCAAAACATCCATAGACAAAAACACACCAACACATTCAAAATAAGGAGCATACGATTCATGTAATCGGTGAAATACATTTAAACGATAAAAAAAACTGACACTAGAAAATCAGAAGAGCATTTTCGATATCGGCCTTTAGATTCGCCATTTCACCTCAATTAGTTAATCAATCAATTCATTGCGAAAAAAAATGAAAATTAACATTTAAATGAACAAACCAACAACAACAAAAAAACATTGAGACAAACAAAATTTAAAAAAAAAGAAATAAAAAAAATGAAATGACACCCACATTCGTCCGAATTGTGATTGTATTCCATTTTATTGACTTAAAAACCGTGATTTTAATTATTTTTTTTAAATCTAAAAAGAAATTCATCCGATCAAATTATTTAGAGAGTTATGGACAAAAGAGAGAATGTAAGTTTGAATAGAGGTGAGCGAGCGAGCGAGCGAGCGAGCGAGTGAGATAGAATGTCTAGCTAAAATAGCAAAATCAAATAAAATGGAATGCAATTGCAATTATGAGATACATTTAGAGCAGCGCATTATCAATGTAATACTTTTATAAAAAAAAAACAACTATTTAAAAATTATTTAGAGCTTAAATGAAAGACAACATCTTTTCGATTCGTTTTTACTTTGTTGAGTCTCTCTCTCATGTACCCTGTTTCTTTTTTTTTTGTTTTAGTTAACTTCCATTCATTTTATTTTTTGACCTGTACATTTATTTTTTCGTTTTATGTTTAAATTTTCATGAAAACGCTCGTCAATTCTATCCTCTTTTTTTTAATTATTATTTTATGAACATTTTGTCATATAAATTTCGTAGAAGTCTTATCTAAAAATGTAAGTTTAGCGTTAAAGATGTTCATTAAATTAAACAATGAAAAATCAATAAAATTGCGATTCATAAAGTTTCTAAAAAAATAGTCGAAAAATTACTTTTTTTTCTCTTTATTTCCATTTGAAATGGCCGTGTTTTACTTTCAGATTTAAATAATAATCAATCACAAGTTAATTTCAGTTTGACTTCGAAATAAGTAAGAAATCGAAATGATTGACGTTCAACGAGAAGCATAATTAGACTTCAATGTGATTAAAAAAGTTTCACAAGATGGCGATAGTTGTACGTTCACGATATTCGCATTCAAATTGAAACGAATTGAAATTGTATCGGTCAATATTGTCAACGGCTTATAGAAAATTGACGACATTTTCACAATAATAAAAAGAACAGAGAGAATTAGTTATGGGCCGAATGTGTTTTATGTATTGTGTAGATATTTCTGATTGAATGAGTATTTAAAAAAATGATTGAATCATTTGAATATTGACATATACTTCAAAAAGTACTCATTTTCCGGCAGCTTTTTCACATAATGTTTTAGTCTTCTAGATATTCATTTGTATTTTAAAGAGGCAAAAACAAAACACAACACGTGCCTATATTAAATATGAAAGAAAACAAAAAATAACCTACAATTTCGTGTCTAATTTGACATCTCTTCCGATTATTCAATTCCCTCTAAATATATCATAAACAGAATTCGAGGCTTCTATTGGACATTGATAGGCATATTCAATTTCATAACATTTATAAATGGGTTTGAATTATATGGGGTCCTAGCATTCAAGTGGTTTTTCACCGCAGTATTTGTGATGTTGTGTAACATATTTTTGATTAAAACATCAATTTTCATTCCAATTTTCCGCTTATTTTACGAACTAATTGAAATTGTATGGCAATATTAAAAATTATTTGTGTCACCCATATATGCGTTTGGCTCGTCTCAATGGATGGTATGAAAAATTAATGAATTTTTCATTTGGTTGCGTTACATTGAAAGTGTCAAAAAGCGATATGATATTTCGAGCCATTATTTGCTTATCGAAATCGCTTCAAGTTGCTCTTAAATTAATTCGATTTTGTTTTGTTTATCAAACACATCGTACTGATTTTTCCAATGCCTGTCTATCGATACCATTGTTATGTCCGGTGCATGGTAAATTTACCGTACTCACCTTGATTTTATCCATCATTTCACTTACTCGCTCTCTTTTTTTTATTCCACTTTGTTACACGTTATTGGCTGAATCTCTGTTTGTTTTCGTTCGGTGCGTACAATTTATTTTTATTTTTATAGTGTGTCTGAATGGGGGTGGTAGCCACGTAATCGCAAGACTGCACGTGTCAAATTAATAATGATATTGATGGAAAACAATTCCAATATAAAAAAAAAACAGTCCATAAACACTCCATTGTACTGACCATTCAGTAATACCTTCAAAACAGATTTACTGTTTTTGCCATACACCGATTTCAATTTTAATTCAAGTAGATGGCATTTTAATATCTGATGCTTAATTCGAGACATGTTTGCAATATTACCAGTAATTGCCAAAAACATTATTATTGGACACTGGGGATAGATATGTCAGTTGTTGATACTAGTTGAACAATTTTCCATCGTGTCGAATGTCACTGAAATATTTGTGAGCATCATTTTGGAATGAAAGGCTTTTAAAGTTCAAGTTTTTTCTGGTGTTGTTGTAAAAACCACAACATACGATAGAACATTTGGGGCACTCAGCACACGTGTGTTGAAGCTGTTTGGACGTCTGTAACATTTGTTTTCGAGATAAACATAAAATAATATTTACACTAAAATAGCTACTCTCGACGAATGAATGCTATGGAATGCAATGATATGGTTTAGCATTTTAATTCCACTTCTCCGTGATCAAAATAGAATGATAAATTGATTTTCAGTGCAGTTGTCATCTTTCAGCAAATTCATCGATGATCCAAAACCAAAAATGCAAACAAAATGTGTTTGTACAATTGAAATCAATATCATCGATTGTTGAATATTATTTTCTTCAAAGATTATTCCCATAAATATTACCAAAGCTAGTATGGTTTTGAAATTTCCGCCAGTTAATCCGATGATGTTTGATTGCAAGGGAGAATCCCAAAAATCTAATTTAAAATCGTTTCCATGGAATTAACCTATTTCTTAAATTGAGCATTTTGTTTTTGATTGATTTGCGTGCGCGCACTTGTGTTTTGGGGGTTGAAAGTTGAAATTTTTGAATTTTTAATAGATTTAACAATCAAATTCATCATAAATCATGCAAAACACTCTGAGGATCTTTCCCAGGAGTTTTCTTTCCGTTTTTTCTTTTCTTTTATTAAACCGAGAATTTGTGAGCACACAACGATGAGAACAGTTCTATTTTTTCTACTTGGCAGTGTGAAGCGCACAGTTGCAAATGTACGTATATACATTCAATTCCAATGGAAAATGATGTGAAGTATCCGAGGAAGGGGCTAAAAAGTTTCAGTTGAATACGTCAAATAAATTAGTTGAACCAATTATCTAGAGTTATATGCTATAACAACTTTAACCATTTTTGCACATAGTTTTCCGTAATTGATGATACTGTGTTGCACGGTATCACTTACAGTGTTGCCATTTGCAGAACAAAACTACATTGTAACGGAACGTAAGAACGAAAATGAATTGAAACATGGAATGTATAAGGTTACAAGATTACCGAGATGAACCGAATGGCACATCGACCAAAGCTCTTGAATCGCAACTACAATCCTATTCCGCGTTAAAAGTTTTGAATGTGAGAGACAACGAAAGATTCAACATAAGACTGGGGCTGCTTTTCATGTGCAGACGAAGCAGAGTGGGGGAGGGTCGATAAAAAAGAAATCCAAGTAAAATACAGTTGAAGACGTGCACATTCTTCAATTGCTATAAACAAAGAGCAAACACAAACAGTGAATAGATCCATGTAAATGAGCTATGACACTTCCGATTTCTTGTTTTTTTTTTGTGTGTGTGTCGTTTTGTTCGTCTTATTCTTCACACTAAATTGGCTGACGCTTAGCAGTGTGTTTTTTTTCTTGTGTACCACTCTCAATTTTCCACCCCCGTCATCTGCTTCGCGTTTGTACTTGCACGCTCTCACCCACACTCTCACTCTTCGTCGCGTTCTCATCATTTTTCTGCATGCTTTGTTATCGGGTAGATATTTATGTTTTAGATCAGTATCGCATTTCGTTGGAAATGTGTAGTAAGAGACCCCGGCTGACTGTGTGCATGAGATGTAATGCTTGAAATTGGCATGCTCTTCATATCGTCAACATCGTGTCAACATGCAATGACACAAGACATTTTCTTTAGCGCTCAATCGTCCTCTTATTCTCACACGCTCTCATTTGTATGGCATTCTTTCAGTAAAATCCAATGAGAGTGGCTCTTGTAAAATATATATGCACTTGTGATCATAGACTATTTCATTCTATTGAAATACTGATGTTATTAAATTTAGCCTAAGCCACAATGCCAGCCGACCGAAACAGTCTATAAAAAAAGAACCGCGTTTCTAAGACGCTAGTTTAAATGCCATCCATTTGGCAATAACAGCAACAACGCAGCAAAACGTTTTGTCACAAAGCATTTTGTTTTAACCATTTGTTATGATTGAAAGAACTGATTTCTCTGTGGAAAATATGCAAATACACCAAAAAAAGGGAGAAAGATTTTTCAACAACATTTCATTTTTGTTTTGTTATTTTTCCATTGTAAAGCATAAGCTTATAGCGTTGAGTTGCTTGTGCCATCGTCGTCGCCGCTGTCGCAACGCTACCCCACCGGTATATGCGCCACTTTTATTCTTATGTGCATTTTTTAATAGCTGCCGTTTGCAATAATAACAATTTTAATAAATCATATCAAAATTTACCGTTTTCTCAGTCCATGTTCAGTGTGCTTGGCATACGATTCACAGTTTGCATCACTCGATCCATATCGCACACTAAATAAATATATTATAAATGTATTATACGAAACAAAATGTCTGAAATTGAAAGATTTTGGCTCATTCTTTTATCCATTTTTTCGTAACGGACAAAACAAAACAAAAAATGAAGCGAACCAAATTCATACAAAGCTTCGAAGGTTTTGTGACAGCTTCGCGAAAAGAAAAACGAAACAACAAATGATGCACATTCTGAATGTTACGGTTTACATTAATTTTGATGGTTTGACTGGAATGGAATGAAGCCCGAAAAAGAACCAACAGAAAAAAAGGGTTTTTTTGATCATACAGCAAATAGCTATGACACCAATTTCAATGGCATACCATTCCACATAAAGAGTAAGTTGAATCCAAATAGATATACGCGTTTGGTATTCAAGATACCATGCTGTTATCATATCCAGTCGATGTAAATCAAACGGTAGAACGTGCGTTGTGCGTACAACATCCAATTTATTGTCTCTGTGCTATGGAAGTTTTTGAAATATTAGATAATTTTATTAAAATTGCACACTCTTTATTCTGTGTTGTGTGTGTGTGTGTGTGTGTGTGTGTGTGTGTGTGTGTGTGTGTGTGTGTGTGTGTGTGTGTGTGTGAACTTCTGTATCGTGCATATTTGAATATGCGTTATGTGTCTAGTATATTCTATTTTTTTCCACCACTGTGCATATCACATTGCCGGTTGTCAGATTCTATTGATGCTTACTTTTTAACGCTACTTCGCATATCAGACAACGATCAAAATTCCGTACGCTTGCAATCACATTACTTTTGCTTCGACACTTTTTCTGACTGCGTAACTTTTGATAAAATTCACAATTCGCACAAAAAACTTTTCCACCGTTCATAAATATCGACTAACAAATATCATTTCTGTCGAAAAGATACTTTGTATTTATTTCAAACGAAGCCGATTGAATTCATAATTTTTGGTCGACACAAAACTTGTTTTCGCATTTGCTTTCATTCATATCAAAAAAAGATAAAATGAAATATAATATGTTTTTGAACATTATAAAACTCGATTATCTGACATAAATAATACCCGCAATTGTTCAAACACATTTCAGTTGCAATGATGAAGAGAAATACGGGTGGAATTTGGCTGAGGTCAAAGTTATAACATGATGACTGGGTGATTTTATGTCAATTGACGCGGTCATAACCAATTTAAAATACTCGGACAAAAGTTTGCCTAAGTTTTTATATTCCCGTTTGATTTCGTCGTCGTCGTCGTCGTCGTCATTTTTTATCTTTTCCGTTTTTCCACACGGAACTCGTTACCTTTTAGTATTTACCAAAGTTAAAGAATTGTCCTAATTGACGCGTAAATAATTTATTATCTTATCACAAAATAAAGTCGTTTATTTCCTTGGGGTACGAGAGCTCCGTTTTTCCAACAGATTGATCAAAAATTACCACATTTCTTCCATTCCGCAATGGACGATGCCGACAAATGAACACATTCGGTGCTGTCAAAAGTTTTTGCTCGCCACTTTATCAATAAGTCATATTATGTATTATATACATTTATAAGCATTCATAAGCATTCACATTCCAGTGCACGCAAAACATTGGTAAGGAAAATCAAATGCTCTTATTTACTTACAAATTGCGGTAAATATTGATCTAGTTTATTTGCCCGTTATCAATCGAAATTCGGTGTGTTGAGTTTTTTCTTTCTCTCTCTCCCTCTCTCGCTCTTCCCTTTCTATTCTAGTTTTGATGTTGCATACCTCTTTGCATGCTCGTCAAAAATTCAACTAAATAAACTATTCCACTATTTAAATATTGAGAGCATAGTTATCGCATGTTATATTTAATATTCTAGTAGTTGCATTGCAATCAAATAGCTATGTGACAGAAAAATAAATATAACTTCAGTATTTTGCAGAGACAAGAAAAAAACACAAGAATTATTTGTCATAAAAAGTTGAGCCATCGTGATCAGCGCTTGTAACGATCGATAAAAATTTTATCTACCCCAGAATTATTGAATATTTTCAACGAAAATTGTTGTCACTTTACAGACATACGAATTTGTATAAAATAGTTTTGTTGTAATATTTTTTTCGTACACATATACGCGCTTTCCACTCTGTTTTAATGCATGTTAAAAAAAAAGCCCGTAAAAGTAACAACTTTCGAAATCCAACTTTTAAGAATGCAAATTTTGTCACATAGTTGATAATCCAAAGTGCTAAATGTTCGATTTGTTTCATTTAATTTTACCGATTTTGAGCAAATTCACACGGCATCGTTGGCATTTTTTACTCGTATCGGAGTGAATTTGTTTTCTGTTTTATTTCTTATGGCGTTACTTGCTACTTCAGCGATTGTGATCGTGCTGGGATTTCACATATAAATACAATCGCGGTACGATTCCTTATCCATATAATTTTGATATCGTAATCGCGAGCGATTCAAATCACTGAAATAGCAAGTGAGGCCTTTACCGCCGGCGGAGGTACAAATTAGTTCGAATAGCTTATCAGTCGAAATCAGGAATGCTTATTTAACTAGTTAAAATTGTAGGAATTTTGAAGTTGATTTACTATTAAAAATGATAGTAAAGCACCTTTACAATTCTATGTAAAAGTGTACTGAACTGTCAACTTTACTAATAATTGTAGAATTGTAACTGTAAGCATCGTTTATGAAATACCCTCCAGATATTACAAACTCCAACGATTACGGTCAAGTATTAAAAATGTTCAAATCATTTCGTGAATTTGCTTCACAAAAAAAAACAGTTTGAATTCCCAATTTCAATAGATATTAATGTATAACACCAATTTAAGAAAAAAAATGTTAAGAAACTAACGAAATTGTAAGTGTTATCTTATCCCAAAGGGAATAAACGGCACATCCCTTTACCAACATTTTAAGCTGTCGGTAGAAATGTCTTTGTTCTGTCATCCTGAAAAGGACAGAAAGCAAGTGGTAACAAGATGCTTAGCAAAGTTCGAGTGGTATCGAGTGGTATCGACTTTCTCCGGTTCCGTTGCAAATGATTCATGTGACAGTGATATAGCTTATAAGGGTCCAATTGAAAACTTACCAAATAGAACCAATGTCAACTCAATCAATGCAGCAGTCAGATCCTTCCGACATAAAATAGAGTTAGAGATGTGTTCATCTGAAACATAGCTAAAATGCCACACATTTTCCAATTTTAGAAGAAAAAAAAGAAGAACATTTTTATTCAATATTTGAAATTTAGCTACAAAAAACGCAAACGAACATAATCGTTTGTTTTATTGATGCATATCTGACAGAATTTGTTCTTGAACAAGTGAATAACGTAAATGTTTTATGAAAATATGAAATTCTAGTTTGGTTTATATTCTTTGTGACTTGTTTACGTTCTAACTATTTGTTGTTAACATTTTGATCTATTGCAAGACAAGTGTCCACTTTATAAATTTTTTTGTATCCATAATCAATTTAATACAGTTGCAAGTACATGAGTAAGGCCTTTCTCATTCAGTATTTATGACGTTACATCAGTGCGGTACAAAAATTTAACATAATTGCATGTTCTTGATTATAACTAAAATAAATCCTATAGTCGAAGCAAAAAAAAAAAAATCAGAGAAATTCCCGGACATTTTTCCGAGCTGATGATTGTGATAAATAATATTGTGGAAAAATTCCGAATTCAGCGGATTTTGTTCCAACGTCTAAAATTTAAAATTAAAATTAATGGTTTCAAATTACCCACAGAGAAGAAGATGGATCTTTTGTTTTCAAAATTGATCCAAGGAAAATATTGCGAGATGCAGTTAATCGTCTTATTTGCTTTTTTGGCATTAAATGAAGTGGTGAATTCAAAAATGAAAGAAAAGAAAATAGATTGTAGGGCTAGAAAGGGCTGCATAGATTGATATATCAATGAAAATGTCTAACTTTTGGTCATTGGCATGCAAAATAAAGAACATGACCAATCATGCTTAAACGTATTTGTTTTGTGTGTCTTTTTCTTTTTCTATATTTGTATTTTGTTGTGTGCTGGTAATCATATCGTATTAGTGGCGCAACACCTAAATTCTACTTAATTAACAGTTATTGTAATGCATGTATCCATTTTGTACGCATACGTTGCGGCTGGTATCGACTCCGGCCACATCGAATTTCTTTTCACTGTCAAAGTAAGCCGAATGTTCACCGTTGAATTTATGCGTTTCATATCCATAACCGTTGACATTGTACACGCTCGGCATATCCATAGCTGGTAGTTCACTGTTGAAGTCTGTATTTTGATTGCATGTACTGTAACCATTGTACAAGTCCGTGTACAGATCAACCGCCGTCGTCTGATGACCAGCATACGCATTCGACGTGTAATGCATTGGTGAAACTTTTTCATTGGTGAAATCGTGTGCGGTGGCACGATAGGTGGTTTGCGAATATAAATGTGCTGGCAAACCATTGCTCGCGCTCATCGATGATAAATCGGATGTGATTGGTGTTGAGGGTGGTGTAAGGACGCACGGGGTTCGACGATGACCTGGATTCACTGTAATTTAATTGATGAACATATCAATGAACTGAACGAATTTGAATAGCCATTCACCAGTTTGGTGTTGTTTTTGTTTTCTTTCTTGTTGCAAGTTTGGACAAACATGCATCTAAAATACTGGGTTTTATCATCAAATACACAAGGGAGATTTTTAGAGAATTCCTATCTAATTTTAGGATAGAATATGCTCCTACCTAACTTTTTCCAGTTTTATCCGGTTTTCAAGCTCACACAAAACAACATTTTTCTAATCGACACAACAGTTGGTTTGTATACAATATAGATTCGATTTGAGTGCCAATACACGCAAACACATACAGCTCTGTAGCCACTATGCATAGTGCACCGCTGTAAATATTATACACAAACCGACCGATGAAAGTCTAGCATTAAGTGTCAATCATATACTATTCAGCCGTTCAAAGGCAAAGCATCAATCAAATTCAATACAAATAAGTCAATTTTTTTCGATTAGATTGAAAAAATCGTAAATTAGCTTGAAAATCGTATAGAAAAGGTAAAATTACGCGAAAAAAAATTGGTAGGATTTTATTCTATCCCAAAAGTGGATATAAATTCTTAAAAAAGGTCCTCTGTGTACAAGGACAAAATTATTGTCAAAAGACAGTAGGACCAAAACAACCATAAAAAAAAGTTTCAAAAAATCACTCACCAAGTCCTCCTGCGACCGAGTTATTCACATGAATGCTGTTGCCACCGTTGCTGTTGTTGTGATTGTGATTTGTGCTATTGTTGTTTCCGTATGCATTGCAATGATAATCGAATGACATGCTCTCCTGTAGTGGATAACTGAAACTCGCTTGCATCGATGCTGTTTTAACGAAAAATGCACACAAAATGAAACAAACATACAATCGAACTGCTTTGGATATGTGTGTTTTAGTCATCTTTTTCTTTGTTTAATGGATTCTAAATTTAGCCGCACAAAGTATAACGACCGGTGCTTCATGAACATAATAAGCCATTGAAAGTTCATTCATCATTGAAATTGTATATGTTTTTATGTGTATCAATTGTCAATCACTTTCAATGATCCCCGCTTAAATATGATATTCTACTTGATTCTATTTAGAACGTATAATGCAATTCTATCCAATCAATTCATGATGTACATAGCCTTTTGAAATGACGGTAATTCACCTACCTTGATCTGAAATTGGAGACACCGATTCATCGATATAGAGTTCATTATTTGAATTGTTCGGCGAGGCTGATGAATCTGATAGGCGGCTGTATTCTTTTAATTTGGCCGCTTTTTTACTGGCCGTTGAACGTACTGGTTTCTCAACAATAGTGGACGTAGCTGATGATGCGTTTGACATTTTGGACTTTTTGCGACGCGGTTGATACTTGTATTGTGGATGGTCTTTTTTATGCTTGGCACGTAGCTCTTCCGCTTTTCGCTTGAACATAGCTTTCTTTTCTTCGGTGAAATTTCTATGGAAAATTATGCAAATGACAAGTGAACAAACGCACACGCAACGAAACGAGCGAATGAAAAAAAAACGAAAGAAAAAAAAAACAAAACAAGTATTTAGCATAAATGGAAAATAAGCACGTTAACGAAGAGGAAATGGAATTTATTTTTTTTATTCTTTAATATTAATGAGTTGCAAGTTTCATTCAATTTTACAATATCACACATTTTTTTTGTACGATGTCTCAAATATGGGAGTCTATTTAATGAAATTGACGACAAAGTGATTTTTAAAACGATAACTTTTTCGTGCGAATATTACTTGAAATTGTATTGACATTTGACCAAAAACAAAACAATGAAGACATGCATCGCTAGCATGAGTGCGTTTAGTGTTTTGCAAACGATTTAATATTATGTATAAAAAAAAAACAAGATGCAAAATCCACAACACTAAACGCACTCATTACTAAATGCTAGCGATGCTTGAATGAAGATTGTCCATGTTAAATTGGATGTAATACTTACTTCCATGTTTGACCAAGAAATTTACTCAGATCCGAATTTTTCAGATTGGGATTTTTCTTGGCGATCATTTTTCGAGCTTGATGCGAAAACACCATAAAAGCATTCATCGGACGTTTGATTCGCTCTTCTTTTTGTTCAGTCGTCGCTCTAAAATATTCATGAAACGAGAGAGAGAGAGAGAGAGACAAAAATATATACACTAAATTGAATAAAAAGCGATGAAATAAAAAAAAAGATGAAAAATAAATTCAATTAACATCTAGCGTATGTTTCGTATGAGTGTTTATTCGCTGGCATCATGACACAGACAAACAGAGATACAATGAATATTGTATATGTTTGTGAGAGAGCATACACACATTGATGTACAGTCCGAACAGTTGGGCCAATTGAAATTAAATTGTAAGAGACAGAAAGAGAGAAAGAGTTTGGTTTGATGGGCGGGACTACATTTTATATTACATATATAAATAAAAAAACAATCGCAAAAACTATGAATTCTCCCAACATTAAACACCAATCGAAACATTTTTCTATATAGCAAAATTCCAATAGCGCACACTATTAAATGTGTGCACATCGCTTGATATTTTGCTTGAAATCTCATATCAAAGGTTTGACAAGTTCGGCAATATCCAAAAATGTAAATTTGCCAATTTATCACGGTGTTCGATTGACATCGCAAATTTAAATCACTATTACTCAATGTAGATGGAATGATCGACTTACAAATCCCTCAAATAAAAATCGCTGTCTTATTTTTCACTTGTCAAAAACATATGGATATCATCAACAAGCTGATTTTCATGTTGAATATTCATATGGATATTGGTCGCCCGTTAAAATTACACCGCAAATCATCGAAAACAGCGAAAAAGCCTCAACAAAAAAAATACAATTTCGATTATGATAAGCTGTAAAAGACGTCATCTGTCTGCCGTGCTGACGGCAATATGTCGCTAGACGTGTGATTGTTAAAAATGTCGAGATGTCGAGCAGAAAAAAAAAATTATGTAAATGTCTCTCCGGTTATTCCATTTTTTTTCATTTCTGTCTTTTTTGTTGTTGTTCATTTTATTTTGGTGTTTTTTTTTTTGTTGCAAATTCCTAGAAATTGCATAAAACATTCAATGAGAACGACCGATATGAACGGTAGCAACAGATTTTGTTGTTGAACGGTATTGTTAGCCGAATTCAGTTTGTAATGTGGTGTGACGGCGGCAGCACAATGCTTCGTCGAACAAATAAATAAATAAAAATTAAAAGCAAAAAAATTAAAAAATTAAAACAGAAACGAGAATCTCCATATGGATGTAATGTGGTGAATAGCAGCTGAACTTGCGGTATCTCGCTTGCAGCCCAATACACGGAATCACATTAAATGAAGCGCACGTTAAAAATGCCAAACATTTGATTTTAACGATGCAACATGCAGATTTGTTGTGATACTGAAAAATCTGAACCACTGGAAAAACACATGCACTGCGACCGGCTTAACGGTGAATTACAAATTCAACGCGAACATTCATAGATCTCTCTCACTCACACTCTCTCTACTGGGCGATGCACTATTACTATGTGTTTGTTTTCTGCTTCGTTTCTTTTGCATCATGCACACGATAAATTTGCCATTTCAAATGGCTGATTAATGATTGATGAATCAGGAACAGATCTTAATCATTTAATTAAAATGAATTTTACGTATGCGCTCATAACTTATTCGGGTGCATCACACACACACACACACACACGCAAACACATGAAATGTTTTAGACACACACGAAGGCAATCGTTGTTCATGTTTCGGTTGATATTAATGTGGTGAAAGAGTTGTGGAGAGCAGTGCAAACAGCACCAACAACAACACCACCACCAATCTCAAATACAAAAAAAAACAACAGCGAAATAAAATGTTTTCTTCCACGACACGACCATACGAAATCTATTAAACAACTCGGACAGATCTCGTGGCAAATACAACATCAACTCGTTGCAAATGAAGTATCCCAAGAGCATTTTCAGAGCGTTCTAATTAAAATGGGAAATCTATTTCATTTTTAATTAATGATGTTTCATTTTGTGCCACATACACATATATTTGTATTGGTGGCGCGCATCGTACAGCACACATGTAACACCCGTATTATATTTATTGCACGAGTTCACAACTCATTTGTGATGTGATGGAATTTTGTTTACATGTTTGAAAAATGTTTTTTTTTGCGCCCATTCTACCAGGCTAAACGTTTGCAAATTTTAATCCAGCGTCCAATGCTGTTGGTTTTTTTTTTTCAACAACAACAATAAAAAGTGATGCTATTTTCGAAAGGTGAAATTGGATGGACTGGGGAAATTGATTTGTCGCATGCAAGTAATTACAATTGTCTGTTTACTTCAATTTTGTCAAATTAAATTGAAATGAGCAAAAATGGAACGGGACTTTGAAACATCATTCAATGATACACATAACGCTCTCTCGCACACACAGAGACACACAAACACCTACATTCAGCATTCAATGAGTAATAAGAATCTACCCGGAGTGTTTTGAATGGAATTCAATTGAAATCGTTTACAATTTAATGAATACTTTGGATTTTGGTCACAAAAATGCAATTTGGTAGCCCAATGTTTTAAGCGTGGGCTTAGACAACAAAACACCACCTCTTCCTCTCTAAGAAATACGAGAGAAAAAAAACCCATCGAATATACAATCGTTGAAATGGCTAACATTTTCATTCCTTTTCTTTCTCCCATTCTGTCGACGATAATTCATTTAGGTAGAAAAAAAAAATTTGCATTTGGTGAATGTACCATAAGAACGGTCAATGGTCATTGTGTTGAAATGGTTTTTGTATTAACAAAAATGAAAATACGTCGTGAGAAAATGGTTTTCGTTGGCATTTCATTTGTATTGTATTTAGAAGCAACAACAGCGTGTGCATATAACCGGGCCATTTTCGAGTACAAGAAGCGACCCAATCAAAATTAATGCGAAAAACAAGAAAAATCGTAAAAATTTGTTGGAATGGTTTTTCTGGCTATTGTTCTGACCCCTGGATTGATGAACACCACATACATTGGGTATTACAATGTGCCTTCGAACAAACACAAGATAAATAACTTAAGAGGTTGCTTGTTGTGATGGCTCAATGAACTGTCGGAAAAATGTTCACATGTTTTTGTCCGGTGATGCGAATACCTCACTATTTCAATCATTATGAAAACGACGCACTAAATTCGTGCTCAGGACAAGAAGGATTTTCATCATGATGGTTGGTTTATGGATTCAACGGGCATGGTAACACACCGAAAACATAAACATACCCGAAAAATGCTCGAATGAAAGCGAACATAAATTGCAAACATCCCCAAAAAATAATGGCCACACTCGTGCTCAACAACTTCAATTTAAGATATGATGAATAAAACATGCACTAAATGCGCCATTGAACCGGTCGATTTTATGCCTGAATCGAGAGAACATCGCTGCACCAACTGACACTCAGTTTTATTCGGATGGGTTCAGCTTAGTTCGGTTCGGTTTGGCTCTTAATTCTTAACCGCTGGGCCACTTTTCTGTCGTTTGGCTCGCACAACTTTCTATTAAGCCTCGGCTTAAGCTTTCAGTCGCCACCCGAAAATGTGGTGCTATGATTTATTGTTGATAATTAAGACATTGTCCCAGGCGAAGCCAGTGGACGCGAAATTTACATCGGCCTTTCCATCAGCGGAAATTTATGGAAATCATAAAAACATCGCAGGAGATTTCATTTTCCGGCCTCTTGTGGCCGCACACAATTTTTTCTCTCTCTCTCTCTTTCTTCCCAAAATTTATATTTCACGATTGTTGCATATTCAACATGAATCTATACATTGTGTAACTCCCGTTATCTCTCTGTAAATGTTGATGTGGAATTTATCTCGTTAACGGGCGTAGCTAACACAATTCACTTACTGGCATGTCTTTAACATACTCATTTTCCGTGATAATGGTCAAAGTTGCAAAGAATTACAAGCGAAAAACCAAATATCATAAAACGCCCAAGATTAAAAAGAAAAACAAATGGCTTAAATGACAACGAACAAACCAAATGAAAAAAAAACACACACAAAACAAGTGAATTAAACAGGAAAAATGAGAGATATCCATTGAACAAGTGGTTTTATTTGAATCACAACAATCCATTTTTGCTGGTTCGGTTGTGGTGATTGTGGTTGGTCGGTTGTCATTTTCACTCTCAACTTGTTTTCATTAACAAAATACATGACCGAATACTCAACTCTTTTGGGCTTGAGTGCAACGCATATAAATGAGTACGAAGCTAAAAGAGCCGTAAAGTATTTCATACTTTATAAATGATGATGAGAATGATGGCGATGATGAGCAACGATTTCGAGTTAATATGAACATTCGGTAGTTAAGTTATTCCATTTAAAAAGTTTTTGCGCATCTTCAGCTGCTTGCTCGTGTTTAAATTTTTTGTTTTGTTGCTTTCCTCTTCATTCTTTGGCTCTCCGTGTTGATTTTTTTTGTGTGTATGCAAACTGCAGAGCCATAGAGAGCATTGCAAATGTGCTTTTTTGCTGTCGACATGATAAGATCGTTGGAATTTCCTTCAGAACAAATTTTCTTAATGCACGCATAAGTTATACACACACACACACATACACACACACACACACAATTGCACCCGCACTAGCATGCATCCATGTAGTCATCATCAGCAAGTTATGAATTAAATTTTGGCGTTGCTTTCATTTTCATTTATAAATGTTGTACATATATATATTACGTATTTGCTCTCGTTTTTCTTTCTAATTTTGTAATGATGATAGCAGATACGAATCACCATCAACAGTATACGCGCACGGCCACTCTCCTGAACACTAGGAGAAAATAACAACCAAACAAAATGTATAACAACAACAACAACAACAACAACAACAACAACAACAACAAAAAAACCAACACCGAATTAGCTGCGAAATAAAGTTTGCCATTTTATCTGTCGATTTATTTAATCTTGCATCGTGAATGCGGACTGTAATGCTTGCAATTATCTTTCTATTTGATTTTGCTCTGGTGGAATTGAGACGTTAGACGCATTTCAAACGGATAATATTAAAGCCACATCGTGGCAATAACATTGAAGGAAATTTTCAATTCTGTTCTCTGCAAGCGGAAATGCTATTATTCATAATGACGTAAAATTTACGAGCGTTTTTTTTCCATGCGAAAAGACACAACAACAACAACAACAACAACAACAACAACCACCACCACCAACACCAAACACAAACACAAGCACGAAAATCGATAAATCTATAAAGTTTAAAAATGAACACGATTTTGTGTAATGTGACACTTACAGTTGCTACTAATGATGTTGCAAAATTAAACGCAGACAACAAAAACAACAACAAAAAATGTAATTAAGTCACGAAAATGAATATTAGAGACGAATTAAAATTGATGGATATCAGTGGAACGAACAAATGTATCCAAATGTGCGTGCAATGTTTAGCAATGAGAGTGGCTCACGAATGAGGGCTCGCGTCCGATCCACAAAACAACAAAAAACAACAACAACAACAACACACATTAACCGTATATTTCAAATATGACAATTTATCTACACTTTGAAAACTTTGTAAACAAACAACAAAAAACTCAACCTCATTAGCGGAATGTGATTTCAATTAATGCGCCTCGTCATGGTTTTATTCAATGCACATTTTTTTCCATCCATTTCCACATACATATAAACTCCTTTTTGTATTCTGCCGCTTCATCATGGTGAGCGAATAAATGATGAAACGAACCAATGACAACCACAACTAAGCGGATAAATTCCCACGAACAATATGCTTTTCAAGCTTGTGTGTGTGTGTTTTTTTTCTCTGTCTTTTCACTGAATACGAGAATTGCTGATATATATATGTTTTTTTTTTTGATTTCACATATTTTGTTGATTTGTCGATCCCGTATTGGGTTAGGCATGCAGGCGTGTGTTCGATCCAACGAAAGAAAAGCAATGCTACGTTTCGATGGTGACATGGCAAAAATCCATGTTTAAGTTTGATGAAAAATGTCCGAAATTACGGTCATCTCTCTGTTTTGTTGACTGTCTAATTGATTAGAACTGACATAATCGTGTAAATCATTTTCTTAATTTGGTTGTATTATTTGAAAGTAGCATAGAGATGTGTCAAATGATTTGATACGGTCAATCAACTGTTTTCGTAAAAGGTAAACACAATGAAAATTCAAAAATAGCCAGAATTTCCATAAAATGAGAGTAGCCCCACGAACAACCATATCGCAACGCAGTTGAACTCAGCACCATTTTTCAGAGGCGTCCGCAGAACTTCGTTCAGGGGGGGGCAAAGCAGATTTTTGGTTACGAATCGAGGACAATTGTCGTCAAAATCGAGGACACCGGAAAATTTATTCAAAATACAATATTTTCTAGTGTCATTATTTAGTCGAATTTATTACAGATATGTATTCTAACCGTTATTTTAGCAATAACCTTCTTGAATCTGCTGCAAACCTGTATAGTACATCATCAAGTAACTTGGTTCAAACGCCATAAATCAATTTCGCTCTCCAAGTTCTGTACTCCATAAAATTTGACGATATTATCTACATTTAATCTCATTTCATTTTCAGTGATCTTGAGCATATTGCAAGGATGAAGACTTAAGAGTACAAAAGCAGGAAGATTGTCTTCTGAAAATCTCTCTTTTAAGCTCACAACCAGTGAATCTAGATATGGTATAATTAGAGATTTTTTCCAATAATCAGCAAAGTCTAATGAAGGTTGATTTGATCGTTGTGTTTGTCGAGATGTTACTCTGGGTAAACAGAGCTCCACACCGATAATTTCAGCGAATTCTTCAGCATCTTTCAAAATAACTTCGGTAACGCTAAAAAAAATTTCGTGATGCGCATTAAAAATACTCGAAGTTTTATTTATATGCTTCGAACATGAAAATAAATTCAAACTTTTTGACTGTAGCGCATTTACAACGGATTCAAGCACAGCTGAATATTTCGCGATCAAAACAACACAAATGTTAAAAATTGTTTTTGTAGCAGCAGAATGCAGGCACTGGTTCGCAAGTATATATACATACTGATACGTATATATACATTCAGTACTACTGAAGAGTATTTGCAAGCGGAAGTCAGTTGCGTCGCTTACAGCAGAGTCGCTGTTGTGTGTGAGGTATGTGTGGCGACACAACTGCACACGCACCACACACAACAGCGACTCTGTTGTAAGCGACGCAACTGACTTACGCTTGCAAATACTCTTCAGTAGTACTGAATGTATATATACGTATCAGTATGTAGATATACTTGCGAACCAGTGCCTGGCAGAATGTAGCTGAAACTTTCACTTTGCTTACGAAAACGAGGACAAAAATGGTCGTTTTTTCAAGATCTTATCCATTTTTTCAGTTTATTTTAGATGAGTGGACGGAATACTCATTTTGTTAGAAAATATTCCTTTCAGAACTGGTTTATCTTAAAAAAACGAGGACAATTTTGATATTTTGAGCTCAGGGGGGGGCTAGCGCCCCCCTGACCCCCCCTGCGGACGCCCTTGCCATTTTTACCGGGTGATGTACCATTTTTCCCCCCACCGATTGACGTGCTTGCTTTGTTCATGGATTTATATTTCATAAGGAAAATTATGTGGGGCCATGTTATTGTGCATGGTATAAACATCGATGACGATGACGATGTGACGAGTTGTTGATTTTTCGTGAACTGTTTTTTTGTTGATCGATTGAAGTTAGACATTTAAACGGCTAATCAGTTCATGATTCAAAATGTTTCGTGAATTTTCTATTTTAACACCGATTATGTTTTCAATCTTCTTTTTAAAATCATATTTCATTTTTTATGGCAATGCTTTCATTGCCTTCATTGCTTTCAATGCCTTCGTTGCTCTGTGTTAGTCTGTTTCGGAATTCAAAGCCATAATCTCATTCACAGCCACATAAAATACTTATTACTTTGTTTCAATCTCAGCGTTCGGTAGACCATTTCATTGTTGCATTGCTTTCATCTTAATGATATCGCTTACGAGTCTTGGCTGCTTTTTTTTGTTGAAATTTATTTATTTATATTGAATCTCATTCTAGTGTGCGTAAACGTAAAGCGTGTGCGCTTAGCTTGTGTAGAGGAGACGCATTATGCATATTACTGTCGTTCTTTAAAATAATTAACAAAGTAATAATTTTTCCTTTTTATTCCATCGCCTGTCACTTAAGTGCACCGTAATCCACACAGCGCAAACTCATTACGTTGTTGTTGGCTTTGATGATGAGAAATATAAAACTTTGCATTCCGTAAAAAATTGCTTCAAGACTGCGACGCATTCGATTAGTTTTGAATAACAATTCCAATATAAAAAAAAAACAAGAAAAAGGAGAATGATTCTCTTCTCTTGCATCTATTTTATTATTAATATAGAGAGTCGAATGGAATTGAGTCAAGAATCATCACGCTGTTGATGTGATGTATCGCGTTGACGTTTCGTCAAGTGTTTTCAAAACCACTTGAATGTCTCGTGAAAGCATCATTAGCAGCAGGACGTTTTTTTTATATTCACAGTATCTTTCTCTCTCTCTCTCTCTCTCTCTCTCTCTCTCTCTCTCTCTCTCTCTCTCTCTCTCTCTCTCTCTCTCTCTCTTCGTCGCCTTTACCTAAACCATATTTCTCTCCGTCTCATGTTATTCGAGATTGACAAATGCTTTTTTTTCACCGTCTTAAAATCATTTATTTGATCACAACCGAGACACAGCAATACACAGTTGGCCAGAGAATTTTCCCAATTCATAACGTTCTTGGTTTTTCATTTTTGTCTGCGATGGCAAATTCAACCACTATTATTTTCACTTATCAGTCGAAATTGAAATAGACTGCATTTTTTTTTCTATATCTTTTTGGCTGGTTCGGCGTTCAATGTGTATTTATTTGGCGTTCGTTTGAATTTTCTGGCGGAAGAGTGATTTTGGTTTGGGGGCGCGCGCGGGTTGTAATTATGCGTTGCTATTGTTAGTGATGGTAGTGGCACCAGTTTTGAGTATACTTGAACAGTAGAAAGAGGACTTCTTGCATTATTGCGTTCGTTTCGTCTTCGACTCGTTGCGAAGTAAACACATTCAACGGTGACAATTCTACCAACCCAACATGGAATAATATTATGTGTAATTTTGGATAGCAATTTCGTGTTCAAACTCAGAGATTTTATTTGAATGTGAATTTTTGGTTTTTCCAACATGTAATCCAATCTCAATCAACGCAACGGAAACGAGTATCGAATTGTTGTGTTTTCGCCACGATAAAATCCAATATTCATTTGTTTGGTGTTACATTGTGCAAATTGCGCTATGGCCATCGCCCCAAAATCCAAATCCAAATCGATTCGGCTTTTTTTGTAATTGAACAACGTAAATTTCTCAGCCAAACACAATAACACATCATTTCATTCAGGCATTGCATATCACAATACAGCAGCGCAATCATTTATTGTGCTTCCAAAAAGGTATCTTCATCTAAAATCGATTTACTCTGCAATGCTCTTCGATTTCAAGTATATATATATATATATATATATATATATATATATATATATATATATATATATGCTATGTTTTAAAAGTGAAGGCGTTCATGTATCATCTTTCAATTACAATTTGATTGGTTTTTTTTTCATCTCGTTGCCCATCATTCTTGCTCTCTTTCGCTCGTCTTATATTGCCACTGAGTCTTTTTCGGAGATTGACTCTTTTATATGAAGGTGGCGAACAATACATGACAAAGTATCGAGAGGGAGAGAGAGATATATATAGAGAGAGAGAGGAAAAAAAAATGAAATATAGCCTGAATTATTGGAGCGAGCCGAAAAAAAGGATTCACATGAAAAAAGAAAAAAAAACATGTTGTAAGTGAATAAAATGTTCGAACATTGGCAAATATTTATTGAGAAATATCCAAAGGCGAATGACATTCTAATAACACAGATTCTACCTTTCGAGCGCTAACGAGCTCAGAGTCCTTTTTGGCGAGCACATGGCAGGTTTCTCTTGTGTTTACTCCGCATAAAGTCAAACCAATTGACGTCAATGGCAAGAGGAAAACACGAAACACGGTACAATTTCCGAAATGCAATTTCCATGGAGGCTGCAACAACAACAACAACAACAACAACAACAACAACAACAAAAAACCTCCCCTTCCCCACCATCCTATCGGAATATAGTGCACTTGTGAAAACAAAACAAAAATCGTCCGCAAAAATATTTCAAAGGTCATACAATTTGGTGATGAATGTGACATGAACATGTTCTTTCAACTGGATGCTGTATTTGTTTTTTTTTTGGCGTACAACTTCCAAGTTCGATGTTTTATTGTTGTTGCTCTCCCTATCTCTCTGTCGCATGTCAATTTGTGTGATTGAAATGAGTCACATTGTATGGTGACATTATTGAGACACAATTTTCATGTTATAAATGGCACTAAAACACTAAGTGATTGCCATTACGTTGACAAAGTTGTGATTTTATTTTTTCTTTCACTTACTCTCTACTTTACTCACTCACTGCCACTCTCTCTCATTTTGAGCTGTGTTTGATAGTTGCGTCGGCATAGCTGTCATTCAATCAAGTAACACACAGTGAACAGAGAGAAAAAGTAAGAAGAAGAAAAAAATGAAATATCATCGATCGCGTAATGTCACAACACTTTAATGCACATTGAAATGCCAAGTTCCTAAGGTTACTATTTTCACAGATGTTAGCATCTTTTTCCACATCTCTCTCTCTCTCTCTCTCTCTCTCTCTCTCTCTCTCTCTCTCTAGCTCTCTAACACATTCACACTCTCTTTCTCTGGATGCCCGAAACCATTTCAACCGTTTTGTTCCATGCGACTTTGAATTGAATGCACTTTTGTAATTGTCGAAACAAAAATTAGCATATTTATTTTTCCATCGACACACGGTCGATCGGTGTTCGTGGATGTGTGTGTGCATGTGTGTGTATGGCGTTTATTTTCGCCTCTTTTTCCATACCATGTATTTGAAATTATCAACTTTTTCTTTTAAGTATCTGGTGTTTGCTTATTTTAACTTTTTCGTCCAGTCCAAAGTGGTTTTTGTGTCTACATTTATGTGCCTTGTTATTTGTTGTTGTAATTGTTATTACTGTTGTGTTCATCAAGTAATTAGCACATTACAATACTACACGGCGTGTGTGTGTGTGTGTGTCGAACAAAAACCATGCCGTCTGTTCGAGAGTCGACCGGAGCCAAAATATGCATTTAGTCAATTAAGTGGAAACTTTACCGGGGCCACAAGGAGCTGCAGAACTAACAAATGAGAAAACATAAAACCGAATACGAACGAGACGACCAACACACAATAGAAGCGTACGCCAATGTTCAAAAAAGTGAATAAACAGAAATGGGAATATCGACGGAGAAGAAAAAAAAGAGGCATGAAATTAGTTGGTCAAGAAACGTAATAGTCCAAATTAATATAATTTTTATTGTAAAATACACAAAAATTGATGGTCAAACATCAAACGGCAAGAGCATTTTGTACAATGGCAAACAGCAGCAGCGTGATAGTCAAAGGGAGAGAGAGGGAGAGAGAGAGAGAGAGAGATAAAGACCGAAGGTGAACGATGTATTTTACGTTTGTTTGTTTGAGCAAACAGAATTATGACGGCAGCCAAACGGCAAAAAAAAACACAGTGCTGATCGGCCACAGCGCGCAGTTATTAAACTTGAGAAAATGTCTTATTTGTCAATGGGTTTACGTGTCTTTTGGCTGTTGTTTCCCACACTTATTTACTATTTGTTTGCATATATTATTTTCGATCGATATCTGTCAAATGGTTACTTTTCTATGTTTGCGTTTGCTTATATTTTTTTCTCTTGCCTACCGACCTATCGAACGTTCTCTTCACCCAATCGATACGTGTGTGCTGTTGCCGTTGGTGCTCTTTCTACGTTGTTGTTTTTTTTTCTATGAAGGGTTTTATCTCTTTGTACATTACTACACAGGAGTAATACATGTTTTGTTTGCCGTGTACAACATGCATATTTGTTGTTTTGTTTTGTTTTGCTCCATCTCTGTCTGGCTCGTTTCGATCTAGTATGTTTATTTTAGCGCTGTACATTTTTGCTTTGTTAATCGTGCGGTGTTATACAAATATGCCGATATGTCAAAAATGGATATAATATTCAAATATGTTTGTTTTGAACAGCGGAACCAAAAAAAAAACACTGAAAAATGCCAAAAAAATTACTCGTTCACAAAAAAAGAGTGAAAAAAAAAACAATTCAAAGCACGCATACGAATTGACATGGCTGTTTAATTGCGCTGGGATATTTGCTGAAAAATTGTTCGGGTATTTTTTGTTGTTGTTGTTGTTGAAATTAATGCGTCACCAAAGCAACATTTTGCATGGTGTTTTGACACACATGTCAAACCACATCTCATCCATATTTAGCACATATTTGGTGCTACATTTTTTTTTTTTGACCACATCAATGGTTTTTTTCGTTCGACAGGAAAAACGAAGTTAATTAAAAATGAAAATTAAATGATGGGCGTATAGAATAGCCATAAAAATGGACCCCCTTGAAATCATCTTGAATTCTCTCTATTTCTCTGAAGAGAGAGTGACCATTACACATGAACCGATTTTTAATTGTTTTTACGGCGCCAATCGAGTGTGTCTGTTACATTTGTTCACCGCACTTATACGCTTTTCAGGCACTCAATGAATAATTTCTCTCAGTTTTATTTATTCAATGATGAAAATGGTATAGAAAATTAGACAAGTTTATGGGTTGACAATTTTATGATCTTATTCTTGAGTTCACTTTACTGCGGTGTCAAGTGCTGTTGGAATGATAAAATTATGGGTGGAAATGTTATAATTGCGACCCTAATCAATCATCAGGATATGAACCAACAATATGCCCCACATAAACAAAATATGACACGGTTGCCATAATGCCATGTCAAATGTGCGCTCCATTTTAGAATTGTGTGGGTTTCTTCATTTGTCCGTTGTTGTTATTTTTTATCGATTCTGGTCCCACATCATTGCACCGTGCTATTGAAAACTTTACGGTCATTTTATTCTCTTTCGAAGGAGATCATTTATCTGTGAGAGAAATGTTTGCGATAAGTCTACATGATGCTGAATGAAAATGTTCAAATAACCACTTGTGATGTCACTATGAAGCAATGTCTCGACACATCGACAGTAACAACAACTGTTGAAATAAAATAACAATTCACCAAATGTAAACAAAGTCACACGCACGCAAACTAAATCAAATGCGAGTACAATTCGATACAGCAGTGGTCATTTCATCGGTTGTCGTCGATTCAGATGTTCAGTTTGCGTTGATATCCTCATTTATCGAACCATATTAAATTGGTTGTGCCGTTTTTTTTTGTCTTTCTCCGTTCAGCCCCGAAATGAATGACATTTTTACCATTTTGATTATTCATTTACAGTGGACAAAAACCGAATGTTTGCAAGTGTAGAGAGTCCATAACCAACCAGTGATATTCAGTGAACTGGACAACATTATTTAAATATTAAATTGTATCGGGGGTCGCCAGTAAGTACAAACAAATTATCATCACAACGTCATAACACGATTGTGCATCATTTGCATCTCAATATATATATAAAATACACACCAATACAAATAAACCGCAACACCCATTCGGCATTGCGGTGTACCATTCAAAACAATATGCGGTGTTGAAATGCAGCAAACAGAACAATTCAGGCGAAAGGAATGACACCAACAGCAACAACAAAATAAAATGCTCTGCGTGGCAATGTATGGCCAGATACATTTGCCACAATGAAAATGTAAACAAACAATTACACATAAATAACACAAAAATACGTTAATGAGACGCACAATTTCGGTTGATCGTGATTAAAATGCTTAAAATACTTAAAATGCTATACTTATGTCATTGACAAGTGAATGTGACATGAATTGTATGCGATAGACTCTTGGGTTTTTGTTGTTGTTGTTTTTTTTTCATTTATTTTGGCCAGGGAGGAGGAGGAGAAAGAAAAAAAAGAACACAATCACATAAACAACTACAGGCAACCCGGCTATGACATCGCTATTGCATGCATCCGGAGCATCAAGAGCTGCAATATTTTGACTGAACACCAAATCACTAGCCACAATAAAATTATCTTTTGATGTAATTGCATAGATTATGGAAAATGCAACATCACTTGAAACTATATTACTAACGTTTGGAGTCATATTAGAGTGAAGATTTTAAGTTTCAAATGAAATATGCGCACAGTGCACCGCTTTTTTTATGTGTGGCTTTGGTTCTTGAGCTCGTTGAACCATTGCAAAGGCTATGGAAAAGTGCATTTAATGTTCGCTGTCTGGAGTTGCCACAGCATAATCGAGTCATGAAATTTATGAGTTTAATATATTAAAAACGATGCAACGACGCAAAGTGGAGACACTTGACTATTTTAATATTTCAGCATTTTTTTTTTTCGTTTTTATTAATGAATATATTAATTATTTCGAAATACATTTGATAGGAGAGCAGCTTTGAGCATGAACCATGAACTGGTGTCAAAGAGGCAACGAAAATATTTTATTTCAAACTTAATTTTTTTTCAGTCACTTTGATGCTGTTTTTTTTTCTTAAATTATAAAAAAAAACATGAAACGGGATTTTTTCCCCCTGAGCGACACGATGCATCAACGGCCCGATTCAATTATTTCACATGATTGCATCAAAAAAATGATGCAATCAAAATCATCAAAACAAATCATCCATCTCTTTCAATTTTTTTTAAAATATGAAATGAAGTCGTTGTGTTTTTTGTTTTAATTTTTGATAACACGATTTTTATCAATCAGCTTGTTTGTGCTTCTGATGAAAAAAAATGAAAATTGACTTTATTTTTGATATAAATGACAAAGAAAAATCATTGGGAAAGAGAGAGAGAGAGAGAAAGGGAGTGCAAAAAGTGGCGCAAAAAATGAAGCATAAATGCATTTTGACCCGAAATTAACGTTTGGCTTACAAGTAATTGGAAAATTATGCATTCGCAAACATTGCTGTGTTGGCCATACCTAGAAACACTTCTATTAGGCAAGTATGTATTTTGCTGAGCTGGAGCTGTGGTTCATTGATAAGGTTAGCAATGGCATCTTCTCTCTCGATGTAGCCAATATGTGGCTGGCTCCATGGATAACAACACGTGTACTTTATCACAGGAAGGTTAAAGATCGACGATGAAAGAAAAAAAAGGAGAAGATGAGCAACAGCAAAAAAAGAAATAACCAGCCAAAAATTCACCATGATCCGCTTAAGGAAAATTTATTCCACATCTTCATGGAACAAAGCACAGCTAAGTGCCTATGACTTTCTGTTTGCTTAAATTATTTTCATCTATTCAGCATTAAGTGATGCGAGCACTCAATGTATATTTATGTTTGAATGATTTATGACGCAGGGGAGGCTGCAATGGTAAAAGCCAAAAACGACAACAGCAGCAGCAACAACAACAGCATCAAAAAAAAGCTGGCAAATGTGTTATTTTTCTCTCCTTGGTTGTGTGATCTAGCATGAGCTTTGGGAGCAACTTCGCGTTTCTAACCGCATCAAATGGAAAGTAACTCACGTTGCCGCTTACTCTATGTTTTACTTCGTGAAAGTTCGAACACTCGATGCGAATCTCATATTTCGGTGAATATTTTCTTTTGTTGAGCTTAGCAACAAACTTTTCATCGAAAATTTTTCCCTTTTTTTTATTGAGAAATAAAAAAGCAACAACAAGCGAAGAAAACCATTTCCAATCTAACAACATACTCGGTGTGTGTGATACACTTGATATGTGATATTTTCGACAATGATGCCAGTACTTGCGTTTTCTCGAATATTTTCTTACATAAACAATTTGGAATTTTCCGTTGAATATTTCTCGGTCGTCCATTGACATACCTAGCAAGTGAAAATATGATTCATTTATAATAATGGCATGGCCATAACCGTACCGAGAATTTATTAAGCGACAATATGCTGAACGCAGAAACCATAATCTTTGTTTAGTTAGCGTAACAACCAAACAATTGTCATTATGCGCTAAAGTAACGAGATGGAGAGAAGTTTTGAAAGTTGACTTGTTCACTTCTCGCCACCTCTTTCCATGGATATTGTGTTACGAAATTCGGTAGAATTACAAGCAATAGATCCCATAATGTTCGTTAGCCAACATAGCGACTTAATAGCAATTAATTCCGTTTTTTTCTTGTTACTCTCAGTTTTGTATGTGTTACAAAGCAAAATGACGAGTTTTATATTTTAGGCAGAGTTTGTTTTGTTTTTTCTTTTTTTGTTGTTGTTGAAACTATCCTAGAGTTTTTAATTGATTTTTAGCTGAATGGTTTTTGCATTTCAATTTTAAATTTCACATAATTGCTCTCAATGTTTCATGATTTTTTTTTTGCGAATAGAAAAAAAACTGAGTTGCATCATCAGCCAATTGGGAATTTCATATATAACCTGATTCATGACATTGACGTAGCGCGTTAAATTGTTATCATATTCAAATTGTTGATAAACTAAGTTGAAAATTTCCATCTAGGTGACATAGTAAAAGCGCTGTTAGCGCGAAATGTGTCCTCGAAAACAAACTAGTGAGCGAGCGAATGAGTAAATTTTGCAAGGAAAAAACAACACTCAACCATTCTGCACACGAAAAGCTTGAAGGCTTTTGAAGTTTTCTTTAGTTAAATTAAAATTGAAATTTAAACATGCACGCACAAATTCACACACACACACACACACACACACAGAGAGAGAGAGAGAAAGAGCGACCGCAGATAGCTCTGGTGAATAGAATGCGACTCTATGCAGTTGTTATGTTTGCATAGCTGGTTAGCTCAAGAGCAGTTTAAATTCTCATTTTTTTAACTAGCTTAGACCTGTACTTGATTTGGACTTCGCACTCATGTTTGTATACTGCTTTCGATTTTCAAAGTACTGAATACAAGTACACCGATTGTTTGTTCTTTATATTTTTCACGTTTTTCTTTCTTTTTACCTTTTTGTGTGTTTTCTCAAGGAGAAAAATAAAAAGGAAATGAAAAGAGACGGAAAGAGGATGAGATAGATTGAGAAGAAAATACACACAGAGAATTACAGCGATAAGGACTTTCGCTATTTGTTTCCACTTCGTTTGTTTGTGTTTTATTTTTCCACTTCTGCATGCGTTCTTTTTTTCTTCTTCATGTTATATGTTCACGGTAAACGCCGTCTCTTATTAGCATGATTTCATTTCTCTGAATTTGGAATATCGAATACGGAATTCCGAATAGTAAAATGAAATGGATGCTTATCTCGGAAAGTAGTTGTATCTTTCCTTCGCACATTTAAGCATCATCTCAATTTCTTTGCCTGGCTACCCATTTCCGCGTACTTTTATCGTTCCGCCGAATATTTTTGTATCATTTCACTCACAAGACAAGCGACAAGAGGACAACGTTGCTAACGCATATAATTTTGTTGTTTTTGTTGTTGTTGTTGAGAAGTCAAAAAGGCAATGTGCCTGAATAGCAAATCCTGTCAGTGTTCAATCATACTTTTGCTAAACATAAGAACTTTTGGGGATTGCAAAGAAGAACCTAAGACGACAAACGAAACGAAACAAAACAAAACAAAAAAAAAGAGAAAAAATGTCTACTTTCTTACGTTCGTTTTGCTTGCTTTATCAAGCATCAAATTAGAGAGAAAGTATACGACCCGATAGGTATAAATTTTGTTTAAATACAACACAACGGAAGTTGAATGAAAATCCAGCAGTTTTCAAAAGATGACAACACATTTGAATGCATATTTTTGTGCTCATTCACACAGCAAATATCCTATATCAAAGAATGTATTTGTTTCAATATTTAGCAAAGAAGTTTTCATCAAAAGTTCGGGCGACTGTCAAATAAATAAAGGAAGAAGACGACGACAAAAAAAAATCATAAGATTCAATAGAATGACAAGCAATTTAACTGTTTCCTTCGAAATGTTTACCGTAAACGTAACACCACCAACAAGCAATGCGAAGAACCGTTTATTTATGATCGTTTTGGCTTGGCTGTCGCTAACAACACGGAATAATATTTATGCGAATGAGCTCCTTTATGCCCGAATAAAAAGGACCTATTTGGAAATTGGGTAACAACAGCAACCATGTTGCGCACGTCAACGATGACGAATCAAAAAGCAGTCAAATTATGCATATCGCTCGTTTATACATTTATTTGCCGTTTTCTCATTTTCACCGTAAAAGAGACTTCACAGCATTGTGTTTGAGCTCCGTGACAAGATCTTTACATATTATTAGAATTCCTTTGCTTCCTTCTTCACGTTTGTTGACATTTTGGTGACTCATCACATTCACTTTCGCTTCCAAAATATGATGGGAAAGAATGAAAAAAAGAAACTTGTGAATTATCCGTCGAAGTTTGGTGAGTGTGGCAAAAGAGAGCATTAGGCCTGGCACCCACCGAATGCCAATTCTCATTGCATACAAATTATTCATTAATCCGTGTACAGACAGAAAATTCTTAAACGCCAACTGATTCTCACAAATGTGTGTTGAATGTGTCCACTTTTTGTTTTGCAATGCGCTCTCTCCCTTCACTTTTTGTCCATCACACGCTCTCTCACTCTCACTCGATCCGTCCTTTTCGGCTTGTACATTTTCAATGTTATTTAAATCAAGGCTCTAATCAATGTTAACAAGAAAACATTGCGCTTTTTTTCCGTCTCTTAAAAACGATGAAAAGAGATAGATGGAAACAGGAGAAACAAAAATTGCCAGTCTCGAAAATTATATTTTTAATAGTTACCGCACCCTGTCTCACATTTAACACCGATGTGTTAACTACTAGCTTTTATACAGTGAGAAATTGAAGTGTGTTCGGTGAAAAAACATTTCAATCGAATGTTTGTTTGTTTATTTTATTTTTTTTAAATTTATTTTGTATTTTATGAGGTTTCCTTTGGAGATTGTGAGCAAATCACATTCTCTTCGTTCTTCTTCTTCATTACATTTTTGCTTGAACATTCACTTTTTCCTTATGCTTAATTGTTCCATCCTTGTCTAACCCCCCAATGCATGCTGTAATGCAATATCAATGTTATTCCTTTGACGGTTTTTTTTTTCATATTTATCGCATTGTTAGAATGTTGCTGCGCTGTGATATTTTCAACGTTTTTTTTTTGTTTTCATTAGATTTGATTGGTAAGTTGTTCAAAAATGATGTTGACACAGCTTCAGGGCATCGAATTTTTGTATTAGACTTCAAATGTTTACGAAACACCTTGTTAAATAGCCAGGCAACGTACGCTCAATGTGATGCACGGAAAATGATACAGCGAGAGAAAGAGCGAGAGTTTAAGGCAACGGAACAACCTTATCTCAGATTGTGTGCATTTTTCATTTTAGATAATGATAATTTTATAAGCGATGGCGCACTATTTTTTTGGTTGTGTGTACTTATGGTAGAGAAAATGAAATAAATACCAAGGGCAGAGAGGAAATGAAATAGACATTAGCGTCGCTCATTTACTAAATTAAGCAAACAGATTGCATACGATGCATATACAACGCTTGCATTTGACAAATACACGAAATATTCACCTCTTGCGGTGCACACCGCACAACACACACACAAAATGAGAAACCACCACTGAAGGTTCAACATCCAGCCACG
>JACCIW010000011.1:0-33540 GCA_030463065.1 Aphidoletes aphidimyza
GAGAAGAATTGGGCAAATAAATTAGCGATTTCTGATTCGTTGTTGGATTTTTGTCCATTATATTCCATGGTATTTGGTAATTTATCATTTGATTTGTTCAAGTATTTTACGTGTTTGTAAAAGTTTAATGGCTCATCAGTTATCATTTGTTCCATTTCAATGGTATAATCGTTATATGACTTTCTGACACTTCGATTATATTCAGTCCGCTTAATTAAAAATTCTTTGTTTGCCTCCGTTGACCATTTTCTCCTGGATCGCAATTTATTCAGCCTATTTTTCAAATTAATAAGTTGTGGAGTGAACCATTTAGGGTGTGTTGAAGATTTGAGCTTCTTAACCTGAACATGTTTCTTGATAACTGCATTAATCTGTTCATAAAACTTGTTTATTTTATCATTAAAGGCTATTTTTGAGATTTGAAGTGTGGCATTCCAATCTATGCATGTAAGCGATTCATTGATATCTGCATAGTTTGCTGATTGAAAATCAAGGAACGTTTTGACATTTTCAATTCTATCATTTTTCTTAATGTATTTTAATATTGTTAGTTCAATGGCTGGGTGGTGGACTTCAATTTTCAATAATTGATCAATACATACATCACATTTTATTAAATTGGTGTCGTTTGTCCAAACCAAATCCAACAGTCGGTTGTTTATGTTGAAATTTTTATTGATTTGATGTAAGCCAAGCTCATGGCACGAATCAACAATTGTGATTTCTTTCTTGGTGGTAGCATTTAATGGGAAAGCGATTAGTGGATCATCAACATCATCAGTTAGCCACAATAGATCGCTTAGGTTGAAGTCACCAGAATTTATAATTGTATCACTTGCTTTGGCTGTAGATGTGAATGATTTCATTGCATCCATATTTGCTTGGTATACTGCCAATGGTGAGTCTGGTCTGATGTATGATTCTATTAAGAATAAATTAAAATCGCCAAGGCTCACCTGTACACAAATTAATTCTGTACCAAATGCTTCACCATTTCCTATTAGGTGAGAATTTAATGATTCATGAACCGCAATCAAAACACCACCGCCAGTTTTCTTCTTTTTTGATTGATTACTCTCAGTAAGGCTCGACCTATCACATCTGTATACATTAAAATCATTCGGGAATACATTTGATGATGGAATTGTGTCATCAAGGTTAGTTTCACATAACATGTAAACCTTAAAAGGAGAAATTAATATATTAGCAAAAAATTCTGGTAATTTGGTACGAAGCCCATTAACATTGTGGCAGTAAATCTTATGAAAACTGTCTAGGCTGTTGTCTCTGCAATATGAACTCTTAGCTGTTAATTTTGTTGTTTGTTTTGCGGTATCTTTCTGGATTTCATTCACTTGCATCTGAAGTGAATTTATTTTATCAATAAATATGTCAATTGTTGAATCATTGATCGGCACCCTATCTAAATTTTGCATTTCTAGTAGCATCATATATTCCAAAACCTCAATTGCATCAGCTTTGTTGTTTATTGGGTAAACTGGTGGTGAAATGGTTGTCTTTGATAGGTTGGATGATGATATTGTGGATGCCACTGGTTCTGTGTTGGTTGTTGAAATGGTAGTTGAAAGTGTGGTTGGAATTGTTGCTGGAATTGTGGTGGAATGAAATGGTCGTTGTTCATATAATGATAGGGAAAATTTTGATGGTCTTGATAATTGTGTCTAAATATCGGCGTATACGGTACAAAATGATTTGAACGATTGAAACCGTTTATATTTCGATAATTATTCTGCCCGTGAAAATTATTATTATGGTTATAGTTTCGGTAATTATCAACATTTCGATGGTCAAATCGAGTACCATTATTTTGATTCGGCTTATTTTTATTAAATTTGTTATTTTGTGATGAAATTTTTTTCTGTTGTTGTTGCGGTTGAACTTTTTGCTGCTTTTGTTTTTGTTTTTGTTTTGATTCCATGTTAGTTTTTTTGCTAAATGGTTTTGGTGGTTTTTGAGGTGGAACAAAAGGCACAGCAACAACTAACAGCTAAAAATTCCAGAGTCCCATAGTTCACTGTTTATAATCACATCATAGTCATCCTTGTTCAATGTATTAACGCGGATCTGTCGTTAGTGTAAATTTGACACTATTTTGAAGGGGTCTGTGAAGGAGTTTTCTATGATATCATTGTGCGATTTCTTCGAAATTTTTGGAATGTTAATATTCTGATGAATAATTGAGAAATAAATCAACTTGAGATCGGTATCCCTATCGGGAACCTCTAGATCCCAACTTCCAGATTTTGGGTTTTAGTGGATTTCAAGCGACCTGGACGCAAATTGAACGGAATGAAGGCATAGAATCGATGTGTATATTCCCAGACTACAACCCAGACACAAATGATTCATTATATAGAAGCTGGATTAGAATTTATTCAATTCTTCCATTTTTTCAAAAAAATGGTACCTCAAGACTCAAGGTGATTCCGGGAAAATCACTGGCCCAATTTTCTCGGCAATTGGTATTTTTCAATCCTTCAACTGTACCCTTTAATCATAGCAAAAAACTAGGAATGATTGGTTTTCAACTTTCCATAGAATTTTGCCTCCGTACATGGACTTTGTTGAAAAAACGCTAACGACAGATGAAGGTTAATTTTGAACGACACAAAATTTAGTTTTTGGTGTTTTTGATTTTTTTTTGTTAAAATTTCCACTGAAAAATTTGTATCACTAAACAAATTTGTTTTATGTGTGATATATGCAGCTAAATCATCACATGTAGTCGTGGATTTGAATTTTGATACATATATGGCAAATTTACTGTCAGTTTGATTGTTGGTTAAGTTGCTAGGTAGGGCAGTTAAAGAGACGTAAAAAAAACACAAGTGTTGACGTTTGCTGTCAATGTCATATTTGAGCCATTTACTGTCAAAAAGAACAGAAATATAAGAAAACTAAGGCACATATGCATAATCTAAAAGAATTATATAGTCAAAAGGACGCTACGTTAAAGATATATCACAGCTTAAGTAAAATAGTCGAAAAAATATCACAATACGTGACTTGGTCATTTTGAGTAGTTCGGAATTAGTCATCCCATGATTAATGTTTCGTGTGTGAGGACAATTTGTGTCGTGGAAAACCTCACTAAAACCACATCATTAGAGTTTGACTGATGAAGGGGTGTGCCATACTTCGTAGGGGCTAAAACTTTCCCGAGTCCCGCGTACACACTGGCAAGTCCATGCTTCTACGGAGTCCCGGGTTACTATCGACAAACAACAAATCTTAAGCTTTTTAAATTATCATGAATAAAATGCGACAACCTGGAATTGTACTTTCGTTTTTCGATGTCATCAGGCAAGGCATTGATAAAAAGAAAGTACAAGAAAAATTCCCGAGCAGTCCAGATCAGATCGGTCACGATGTACAGTTCACTCTGGCATTCAGGCAAAAAATTACAAGTGCACCGGGGTGAGGGTGCACCTGCACACACCATTTTTTGTCAGAATACGGGCTACTGTTCGCCGTCCAAGTCAAACGACGTAAGGGGATGACAAAGAGTGAGCGGCCTAAGCATGGATCTTAGACAGGCACTGGTATCCCGTCAGCATCGTCTGATTAGCCATCTTATTTTGGTCTGTACCGCTTCCAGTTGTGTTTACCACTCATTCGCATGTGAGGAAAGTGTTTAAGATTAGTGAAGAGCCTGCCATCTCCCCCGCGAGAACAAATACTGTGCAAAATTGAGTTACCTGGGGGGTGCTCATGTAGAGCATATTTTGGGAAGTTGCGATAAAAGGTCCGCCAAAGATCCTATACGAGTGCCGGAGTCTCGAATACTTCGTTCGGTATTTTACGCACAGATGTGATGAAGTTTGAGCGACCGCTGGTATTTTTGAAATTCTCCGACACTGAGTTCGCATATTTGCACATTTGGGCAAGTGGTGCTGCAGGGGTTACTCTCATCTTTTTGTCAGTAATTCGTATGTACTCTGTCCGACGAAGATTACGTTCATTGGTGTTAACCTCGATGTCTGCTCGAACCGATGGGCAGTTCCAATGACCGTTCAGAATGTCGTACAGAGTCGTAATTGCCACGTTTACTCTTCTGCGCTGAAGTGGATGCATCTGCAGTTTTTCCAATCGCTCCACATATGATGAGATGTGGAAGCCATTAGCTGGAGATGGATACTCTTTCAGAGCGAACATAGTGAACTGCTTCAGCACTCTCTCTATTTTATTAATGTGTACTTCAGCATGCGGCATCCATACAATACTGCAATATTCGAGGAGAGACTGAACCAGCGCATAATAAAGCGCTTTCAAGGTTTGTGTATCAGGGATGTCATAACAAAACCTTTTAACAAACCCCAGAGCCGCAGTCGCTTTTGCAGTGATGACTTCAATGTGTTGATTGAAAGTGAGTTTGCTATCAATGAGCACACCCAAATCTCTGTGTTCATCGACTCGTTTGAGTGTAGTTGCCATATGTGTAAGTGGTCATAGTGGGCTCTTTTAGCCTGTGTATTGTCAGCACAACACATTTGTCAAGGTTCAAATGAAGCGAGTTCTTGTCACACCACTCCCTGAGTTCAATTGCAAGTTGAAGCGTGGCGCTGTCTTCCGGTTTTCTAATGATTTTTGTAATTTTTATATCATCAGCATACAATAGAACAACAACATCCTCCATGTCTTTGATTATGTCATTTATGAATAACAGGAACAACGTTGGCCCAAGATGGCTACCCTGAGGTACTCCCGATGTCACGTTGAAATCTGTTGATTCACTTTTCCCATAGTTGACAAATTGAGTTCTGTGTGTCAGGTATGATTGCAGCCAGTTTAGCAAATTTTGAGGCAAGTTGAATTTAATCAGCTTCTGTTGAAGGATTTGATGATCAACCTTGTCAAATGCTTTGCTGAAATCAGTATACAGAACGTCAATTTGTAGGCCTCAATACCTTTCAAACGAGATCTGTGCGGCTTTTTTACCTTTCGAAATGGTTGAGATATCGATCGTCAAAATTTACCCTTACTTTTGCAAAAAGTTGAAAATTTCGACCAACCGACCCCAGATTTTTCTTAGTTGGACCTAAACTAATCGAACCATATATAAATTTTTCAAATCCGAGATGGTCCATGTGAATTTTGATCGATCGGGTATGGAATGGTTGACATACGTATTCCAGTTTGTCAGCTCCCGGGATAACAATTCGCTCGCTGGTGAAGATTTCATTATTCATCGCTATTAAGACGCCTCCTCCTCGTTGTTTGGATCTATCCTTACGATAAACATCGTAGGTGTCGTCAAAAAATTCAGCATCGTAGTGACCGTCATGGAGGTTTCTGTCAGTATGATGATGCTGTAGTCAAGCGAGGAAGATGAGCGATGAAATGTTTTTTGCTTGTTGTTCAGACTGCGCACATTCTGGTAATAGACGGTAATTTCCGTTGTTGAATTTTTGAGGCAAAACCAATACTTTTCCTAAGCACATTTCATGTGCGGATAAGTAACGAAATTTCATATCAATGCGGAAAAGTCAGGATTACGAATGTAATTCAATTTATTATACCTTTGTATTACCAAGAATTGAATATGAATCACAAGTGTGAAACCCCTACATGAAGGGCCAGACCAGAAGAATAGAATCAATCCAGAAACAATTTTTACTCTATGCTCTTCGAAAATTAAAATGGCCAAATAGATTCCACCTACCAAAGTATGAAGATGAAGGCTGATGCTGCTTCAGTTGATAACTTTGGAAGAACGAAGAATGGTGGCCCAAGTAGTTTTACTTTTCCGCACACCACGTGATGCGTAAAAGTATTGCGATTGGCCCAAATTTCGGAAACCCCAAAATTGAGTTTTCTATAGGTTTGGAACCCACAGGAATGCGGTGGAACTGTTTTCAGCTCTGTTGATGTGCGGCTGTGGCACGTTGTCCGTCGTCCGTGTATGTCGTCCGGTGTCACGTTTTTTGTTACCACGATAGCTCAAAAACGACTCCACCGATCAATTTCAAATCTTCACCATTGTTTGGAAATTATTAGACTTAGATCCCATTAAATTTTGAGCAATATTGGTATAGTCGTTTTGGCGCGCCATGCTCTCAAGTGAATTTACGTTTATTGCCCTTAAAATGCCATTTTTGAACGAAATTACCACAAATAAGCCTACTTAATGTTTTCTGCGAGCCTATATGACTTCCCTGGGACCAAAGCATGAATATGACCTGCAACACCGATCACAGCGCCGTAGTTTCAGCTGACAACCGCTGATTTTGTACCACTTTTGGTACAAAAATGTGCCAATTTCAGCATAATTGATGAAGTTATGTGTTGCTTGCGTTGCCCAGCTGTCATTATCTCCATGCTATGCCTGGGCCAAACTATATTGGTTCTGAGATTCCTAAATACAATCATTCCATATTTGATGTGAAATTTCTCAAATTTACAGCCAAAATAGACGAAATTCATAAAATTAGTACGGTGTACGCCATACGCAAAATTGATAATCAATTTGCGCTCAAATCCAATATTTGACTCGTGGACCACTATTTCAAATGGTTTGGAGCACTTCATAGCACCAAGATTCCATCCAATTTTGAGCAATATCGAAGAAGTCGTTGCGGCGCATCTTCGTCTCAAGTGAATGTGGCTTTTTGCTTGAAAATTAAATTTTTGTATGGAAAGTGCCACAAATAAGCCTAGAAAATGTCTTCCGTGGACCCATTTCACTTTTCTGAGACAAACTATATTGGTTCTGAGATTCATAAATATAATCATTTCATACATGTGGTCATACAATAGATTCGATTCAGAAAATAGGTGGAACCAATGATTTTTGACTAACTGCTCCGAACCCATATAAACTGCTTATTTTGTAGAAAAAAGGTAAAAACAGAATTTGAGGCCGATTTGATGACGTTTTCCTGTAATTTCACTATGTTTACTTTCACAATAAAACTAATTTTACAAATCACTTAGTGGTTAAAAGTGCGGAAAAGTAAGCCTTACGCATGTAAGCCCATTTATTTATTCACAAATTGATCATTGGTGAAATATCATCTAGTCATTTACTGGAAAGTATCAATTTACATTTACCACATTACCAAACTCGCAGTAGTAATCTTTTAATAGTGCCTTTGGAAAAGTGTATTTATAGAAAATATCAGCCAATGAATTTTATGCTTGATACATTCAATGAATTTTCTGATAAGAAGATTCCCAATTGTGATATATATCTAGTTGATAAAAAAGAGATTAATTGAATATTTTAAAACTTCAAGAAAATAAATGTAATAATCAATAAGATGAAAAACCTCTGAACGAGGTATAAACAGAGTGGCGCACTAGTAGATGCTGCCCACAAAATGACTGATATCACATTTTACGTGGCGCTTGTGAAAATATATTGTCGTTCCACAGTCCTCAAATCATTCAACAATTTGTCCATGCCAAAAAATCCAAAAAGTTTTTTCAACTATTTTTCATCATAAAGAAATTGTTTTTTTTTTCGATATTTTAACGGTTTGAAGCGTTCAGTGTGCTGCCATTTTCTTTCAAAATCCGGGCATATATCCGGGCAAGCTTGAGTTCTAAGTCCGGGCAAAAATTTGAAAAAAATTTAATCATCGCCTAAGGGCCTTCCATATTTTTTAGTAATAAAACAAGAATACAAACACATGAAAATTCACGTATTAACCGGCGTACGTTATATTTGTTTATTTAATTTGTAAAAAAAAAACATCGAGAAATAGATTTAATATATTCAACACATATTTCATATTTCATTGTGTATCAAATTCATCATTACTTAAATGGATATCACTCGTTGTTTCCACTGATGTGGATGACACCGAATGTTGACCAAATCAGTGGAGTCTATCTTGAATTTGATAATTGTTCATCAAACTAAATTTGTTTTCTAAACATCAAACATTATAAAATCATTCTTTATTTCACTCTCGATTTGACAAATATGAATATTTAAAACAAAAATATTGGAATATATCATTTTTCGCCAATGTGACCATATTTTTTAGAGTATCTGTAAGATTTATTAAAAAAATGTACAGAACGAAACTATAGGAAAAAATTGAACGAATTATGGTTAAAATTCCAGGTAAATCCGGACTTCTGCCTCAAAATCCGGGCATCCGGCCGGGACATGTAATTTCTCCGGACCAATTGGCAGAAATCCAGGTTTTACCGGAAACTTCGAGCAAAATGGAATGCTTATTTTAAATTGTTTGTTTGGAATCTAATATAAATTATCGTTGAATTTTCTCTACTCTAGCATTTGATATGTCAAAGTGTCCAAACATGTGAAAACTTTGAATCGGACTATGATGAGGAATTTGATGAAGCTGATGAATAATTTCAATGTATTTTCATGTTCAAGTTGCCACTCTAGTTCATATTCATTGTGGTCATTTTGTGGGCAGGAACTATCAGTGCGGGCAGGAACTATCAGTGCGGGCAGGAACTATCACTCTGTTTATGCTTTGTTCAGAGGGTCAACTCCTTCGGAGACATTTTTCATCATGTCAAGATCTACAACTTTGCTCAAATCAGTGGAGTCAAATTCCCTTGAGTTTACAAGATATAATTTTGTGTATAAATGCGTATTCAACAAATCGCCCTTTTGATATTTCGATCACAAACACCACCAACATGTGATTTTTCTTATAGCTGAGATTAAGGGCTACAACTTTGCTGAAGACTGGAAAAGAATATTCCAAGCCATTCACGATTTAAGAGCCAAATTGTGAATAGGGCCATTTTCCAAAATGTGGAAAAATGTCATTTGGAGAACCAAAAATCAATGCTCCGTAAAACAAATTGTGATTTCATATAACCAAACCCAAAATGGCATGTTATATGTATTGATAAGTGGAGTCAATTGCATTTTGAACAGACTGGACCAGAGACTATAAGTTTGAATTTTTGCACTGTGCACCGGTTGGAAAGTAATTGTATTATATTGAAATGTTAAGAAAAGTAATGCAGTCAAAAATGGGCTTCATTTTTAGTATTTCAAGTATAAGAAATTCGTAATGATTAGTGATATGCACAAATCTCAGAAAAAGACAGTTAAACTATTTGTGGGTTCCAAAAAACATTCAAGACTTAATTTTTTTGGCATGGTGTGTCGAGAAATGTTACGCGTCAAGGGCTGCGATAATATCCCAAAATTGTCACTGGTTTTCTTTACTGGTTTTTGAGATATGGAGCCATAACAGAAGAAAAGTTTTTACACCTCGAATCCAGCACTAGGCTCATTAGCTGTATCAAACTTAATGTTTTTGGCATAATGCGTTGACAACAGTTGTATGTCTCATCGCTAGCTACAATTTTGATCAAGATAGTACACCAAAATTCCGAACCGTTAGCGAAATCTGAGCTCTTCAAATGTGTTACACTTCATCCAGATAGTGAACTCAATTAAAAAAGGGCTAGCTAACCAAACGGACCTTCGATTCGGGTAAATGGGACTCAAATATAATAATAATAATAAGTTTGTCGGTATGAAATATGATGTCTAGATTCGTGTTAGTTCAATACATAATTTGATATTGTTTGTTATGTTAGAGATATGAGCATGGCTCCAGTCCGCATATTTTTGATCATAGATCGGCCCTAGATAACTTTTCTGGGCTAAGTATTGTTTTAATAGCTTTCTTAATCCTTCAGCCACTGAATAGAACATTGGAATACAAAAATGCATCAATAGATGAACTGAATTCTAGATGTGAGACAACCGCAAATGGACCGCCGAAATTGTAACGCTCCAGTCCGAGATACAAACGACTTTTAACTTTTGAAATATGAAAGATGAGAAACAAGTTTGTTGGTATCAAATATTTCTTATGATACCTAGATTTGTGTCAGTCCAAAACATTAGGTGATATTGTTTATTATGTTAGAGATATGAGAAAAATGTGACGCTCCAGTCCAGAATCTTGACCATATATTGTTCCGAAAAGTCAGGATTATTGATGTAATTCAATTTGTTTGCGAGTTGAATTTTGGTTGAGTCATTGATGCTTCACCAGTGAGAGTGAGTGATGTTAGCAAAGTTCTCCGGCCAGGGTGTACACCAAGATTTTCCCAGTTGATCCATGACAAGCGGGCTGTTAGATCTTAAAAAAAATTAGGATTGGCATCAATAACAAATCAACAATAAATTTCAATCATTATAAAATGTATTCAAATCACTACGTGCAACGAACAAATTGTGAAAATCACTAATATTCTGATTTTCGAGCCCATCTCGTTCTTCCACCTGTTTCCAGATTTTAAGGAGTGAACCCTCAAAATTTGCAGACGATCTATAGTATAGGGTGGTTCAATTTTTATCTACCAATGGTTAAAAAAAAAACTTGGGGGTGGTTCTTGTATGATGAGAGGAACATTTTCCGATTTCACTGTGCGACAAAATCAAACTTATCGAAAGTAAATGGGATCTCTCAAAAACAGCGTGTCACTAGAAGGCGAGCTGAGAAAAACCTCATATTTGGTTTTGCTGTAACACGTCAAATTGATTTTTTTTGTTATATCACGGAGAACGCCAGTTCTCCCAGTGGCGCACCAAAAAATTTACTTATGTATACGCGATTTTTCGGATTCTGTGTTGCCGACCGATGTCGTTCGTGGAATAGGCATTTCCGTGTAGCTTGGGACCAAACTAAACGAAAGCCGTCGTCAAAATGAATTTTTGTGGAAAATACGTGGGTGTTTTTTCCAGATTATATAGCATATCTCCCAGGGGGTAATTTTGACCACTACTGTTGACCAATCGATAGAACTCTTCAATACCTTTCCAACGAGTGCTCAACTATCAAAATAGGTTGTCCCGTTCAAAAGTTGTGTACGTTTTCCCAAGAAGGGGAGTTTTCCCTGAAAATTGGGTATGTTTGTGTGTTTGTTTGTGAAATTTTACCTTGTCTCGATTTCTGTGAAGAATGACATTATTTTTAGGGAATGTGGGGGGCAGTTCAAAACCGTCGAGAACGGCCGAATTTCTTTACTCATAAGAAATTAAAGAAATTGAGGACTGTTGAAAGACAATATATACTTCAAAAGCACCACGTAAAATTTTATATCATCACGACATTTTGCTCTATGGACTTTACAGTTGTGATATTAGATGCATAGTATGTTCGGCAATTTGTTTGCAATACTTTTACCTGCAACTTTGCTGAACATTGTAACTCAAAATTCTTAGCCAGTATCGAGCTATAGACTAAAATTTAACTCAAAAAAATCACAAAATACACTGCCGTTTGGGCATAAATGTCACGAGGGCATAATATGAACGATCTCTATAAAGATATAGCCTCATACAGCTCAAACGGGTAAAAATATCTCTGTTATCCAAATGGTTTCTCAAAGAGGGTGTAAAGTTACGTCACCTGTGAGAATTTGAACGGAATCGACTTTGTCTTTAAGGGATGAACGTTTGTATGGGGGATCTCCGTTCGGTTCAATGGGTTCGTTGGACCGTATGCCCTGCTATTTGAACCTTCACTGTTTGGCTCACAGTCCTACGATTTTGATAAAAACTCCGCAGGAAAGTGGCATTTGTTTAGCCCGATCCAAAATATATCGCTTGACCTTATGAATCCTGGTTTGGCCCACCGTGCAAAAAGTGTCATTTTGTATGGGAGGTACCCGAAGGAAGTCTCGCATCTATGCAGTTGTGAGAACAAACTTGGAGAGGGGCGAAAATTAACCCCCGATGCCAAATTTGGACTCACGGCCGTAGCCAGGACCGTAAACTCGGGGAGCTCGTATTTTTTTGGGGGGAGCTGGACTTTTTTGAATGAAAACCATTAATTTTGTAAAAGAAATTAATCATTTATTACTGGGTGGGAAAATCTACACCTTTAAAAAAAAAATGTAATTTACGTAGATTATGTAGAGAATACATATTCTATATCGATTTTGTAGATTATTCCAAAAACTAATCTAATCAAACTTAAATCACATATTAAGAAAACTCATGAAAATAAATGTCTATTTTGAATTTTGAGTCCGAATTTGCTGCTACTTTTAGTGTATGACAATTATCCTGATTTATGGATTCTTTTTTTGGATTTAAGCACTGTGGTGACCTTGAGAAAAAAAAATCTTGCAGTGATGTAAAGCTTAAACCTCTAATGCATGCATTTTTCTCAGCGTTTTTTATTTAATTGTTTCATTAGATTCCTGTTCGAAAAAGCCGCACGTTTCAAGTGCGTTTCATCTTCGATTATCTGAACCCGCCAAAAGGCGGAGTGTTATTCCAGTCTACCCCACAAGGTAAGAGCTAGCTCGATGAACATTTATTCGACAGAAACTCTCAGGTGACCTTTGTACCGTGTGGACCGTCCCGTGCACCGTGCGACGACTGTGTCTACACCGCATTTACACATTCGTCGAACGATGTATTGTGGATGTCAAATCAACATTCCTACTATGAAAAATGGATACGATTCAATGTGTATCGATATACGCGGCTGTGGTTATGGTAGTTCATCATGCACAGCATCGCTTGTTAAGTTTTTGACATTTTGAATTATTTCTCATCTTTTTGTCAAATATCTAGTCAAAAGTCAATATTCTACAAAATATGAATATTACACGACGAATTTGTTGTAATTTCTTACCATGTGATCTACATTTACAAAATTTACAAAATGTAGTTTACATACAAAAGTAATCTACATATCCACCCACAAAATGATATAACATACGTTTGATGAAACAGGAAGTGTTTTCAAATATTCAGTTCATAGCTTGCTGTTGTTTTTATTCCGAATGGCTGTTTTTTTTCACACCACGTACATGGTCGCGATACAAAGCGTACAATAATTGTAATACAAGTATACCGCCAACATTCCGTAGACAGCATTCACGCCATTATGGACCTCAATATGATCCTCCAATGACTTTCATTCTTTGTATACAGTTAAAAAACATTGCAAGCATAAATTTTGCCGCATAATAAACAAAATTTTCAAATTGATTACAAATTGACCTGACATAGATAATCGCTGTTCTAATGAACTGCCTGTGTAACAAATATACAAACTCTAGCAGTCTCAGCGCACGTCTTAGCGAATTAATCGGTGAATTTTGTAGAAGGTCGACGTATTTTTGGGGGAGCTCGGAAAATTTTTGGGGGAGCTCAGCTCACCCTAGCGTAGGCCTGGCTACGGCCGTGTTTGGACTCAATCTATATAGCCGTTCTCGATATATTGGCATTTTTATGAAAAAAAATCACATTTTCAGAGGCTCATACAGCTCGAACGGGTGGGAATAACTCTGATACCCAAACGGTTTCTTGAAAGGGGCCTCAAGTTCTGTTACCTGTGAGAATTTGAACGGAATGGATTTCGTCGTTCTCGAGATTTAGTCCTGAGATCATAAATCTGTACGAAGTATAAAACTTCATTCCACTAACTTGTTTTGTTACATCACGGCCCGTTCGTGGATCTACCATTGCAATATTGATATGGTAGCCATCATCACACTTCCGCAACACGCGGGTATTGTAATGCATCATAGCTACTGTGAAGGTCTGAGACACGTTGTGATTGCTTATTTCTCCGATGTAATACAATATCGCGTGGTAGAGACTGTTTATGATTTTGTGATTGTCAGATGGCATACGATCAAGAGCGGTTTTCAAAACGAAGTTCAAACATAGGTTCTGACACTACCGAATTAAGGAGGGGGGGGGGGGGGTCATGGCTGAAAATGCGACAGAGGTCCCAAAAAAAACGATTCTATCTCTTAGAAAGAGTTGGGGACCTAAAAAAAAGGTCATCACCTTTGAAAATCGATTCTATCTAGTGTAAACCCGTTTCAAAACACATTCTAAGCTGGGTCTCAGAAAAGTTGAAGACCTAAAAAAAAATAGAGGGTCCACGAATTCACAGGGGGTCCGAAAAGTAAAGGGGGGTCATCTGAGATCTTGGAGGCTATGTTTAAACCTATAAGTTCAAACGAAAAATTCAAAAATGAATGCGCATTTCGAACGCTCTGTTGGCGTTCATCATCAGCACTAGCACGACTTCGATGAATTTGTATTGTGAAAACCGGTGAAAAAAGAAATTGTCAAATCAGCGGAAATAGAGTCGACTTTATAACACCATCCTCTGCTTTCAATGCCTCTTTTCTTTCTCAATAAAGTAACTCTCATAAGCGTATGGTCTGAAGTCATGTTCCAAACTGGGAATTTATTTCGTCGGGTAGAAAAATTCATATTTTGCCAATATTTTCCCGATAGATTCCCGATAGATTCCCGATAGACTTTCAATAAAATTCCAAAACTTTCTTATCATTTTTTAGAGTGTCACAATAAAATTTAAGCCATCAGAGTACTTACTTTCGCAAATTAGAACACCGCTGTAATTTTCCAGGTTTCAAATGAAATACACAGAATAATTTTGCATGAAATCAACTTTATTCAATATGAAAAATCATTCAGTCGCTCAAATTATCAGAGCTGACTTATCCATAGCACAGATTAAAAAAACGATGGAAATCCGATTTTTGGTATTGAACTGCTATTCAAAAATAGTTGAGAGTGTACAAATCAAATAGATGGATTTTTGACCCATTGCTATTTAATTGTTATAGTTTATTATTATATTGCATGAAAAATGTTTAGTAAAACAAATTTTCTGAACAATATTCACCTTTGAGCAATCGAATCACATTTGTTCTTAAGAACAAAATAAAATAAATCAATAATAAACGTGTTGGTGCTTTGCAGGGCACGATAATACTATGACAAGTGGGCAACACAGCTAGGTTCAATTGAGTTTCTGATTTCGAAAATCATTCATCGTTTCTGAATTATTATTTGTAGCTTTTTAGAAAAAATATTTATGTGAGATGTTTGAAATACGAAAAATGCTGACACAAATATTTGGATTCACGCATTATTCAGAGTGGAACAATTTTGTTCCATTTTGTTCGAAAAATGGCAAGTTTGAGCGAGCGACCGCAAGGGGCGCCACAATAGTGCCTTGGTCGAGGGGCAAATCACTAAAAAGTAATTTCTAATTGCATACAAAAATGTATAGTAATTGTAACAAAACGAAGTAATTGTATTGGAAACATACAAAGTAATTGCAGTACTAGAAATATACAAAAATTAATTACTTTTTCATATTACTCTCTTTCAAAATTACTCTCATCGTGAAAAATTATTCTGAAAATGTGAAGATATCTAAAAGTATTTGCACAAAGTAATTTCAAAATATCTATTGTAATTGTTGTGTGTGCTTTATTCGATGTTGAACTCAATTTGATTGGTTTGACAGCTGGAGTGCATGTTTGATGTTCCATTATGACATTTGGGCAGGTGTTGACGAAAATTCTATGCCAGCAACATTTGTAAGTAAATTGAAATAAATTCCCGTTTGGGAAAACTATTGTGCTCGTAGAAAAATTCCGGGAATATACCCGGGAAAATATTTCATGTCGCAAACAATAATAATAAACTTCAACCCGATCAAGATTAATAGGCCAAATACTCGTCAAATGACCAGTTTGGACTGCAAATATGACGATTTTCCCAAAAACCGATTAGAAAATATTTTTTTTGCGTTCAAATGTTAATCAAAGTGGTTGGTAATATCATACTCTACATTTTTGATGAAACAGATATAAGAAATCCCCAAATATTCATGATTTTTCATCTGAAAATCCTAGATTCGTGAAAAAACGTGATTTCTCAGGCCGTCTATGTGGTTATGAGCTATGAAAAACCCTCTAAAGCGGTTTCTTAGCTACTGTTATTTGGCAAAGAAAGAACAAACGAACAAAGAAAAAGGACATTTTCGATGAACTTTTGGAATTGAATGAACAAAACTGTGAAAAGTTGGGAAAAAACACTATTTTTCTGATTTACGAGCCGATAGCTCCTCCATCTGTTTACCGATTTCAAAAAGTGAACACGAAAAATTTGCGAGTCTATACCTTTTAAACGCGTATCTACTTTTTGGAATATCTTTGCTAGTTTCCGATTTATGGTCATTTGAAGGGAATAGTATTGTAATTTGTACTGAATTTCTGAAAATTTCAGTTTATTCCGAATATCTTCTACATTTATTATTTGATTGAAGTGGTTGATAGCTCAAAATCTTCGTTTAATTGGTGCCAAAAAATCGATTGTATAAAATTGAAAAAATCTGTAGTGGTTCTTGAGATATAGCTTGATAAAGGTGAGTCACATCGAAAATCATGGGTAGAGGGCCTTTGTGAGCCCGTAGCTCCCTCGTCTATCCATCGATTTCAAAAAATGAACACAAAAAATTTCAAACGCGGGTCTACTTTTTAAAATATCTCAAACGGTACTCGACTTATGATCCATAACGTCGGTGTCATACCCGAAAAATGACTTTTTTCACATTTTGGACTGTAGCTAAGCCCCAATGCTTAAGAAATTCAAAATTTTTGCATTTTTGGAACCAGGAGGTACCACACTAACAGAAAATATTTGACAGAACAATTGCGTACAATTTTTTTTAAATTTTGTAGCGTTGTGTAATATACAGGGTTGATATTATTCGTTGAACCCATTTTCTTTTTGAATAAATCAAAGAAAACACATTTTTTTTTCTGTTCGTGATAAAAATCAGGTGGCACGTACCACACTAACAGGAAATAATTGGTAGCGTTGTGTAATGTGTATTCTTCGTATTCAAAGTAACAATTAAAAAAGTATGTATCGCATTGTGCTACATATTTATGCTATAAATATTTTCAATATTTTAATCATACATGCGCGAGGGGAGGGGGGTGTTGTTGAATTTTGGGGATCAGTATCCGATCATGATTGATTCTGTTCCAGGGATACGCTGATGCCAAAAATCCATCGACGGCTCACACATTTGTGTTTGCTCTAATGGTGGAATTGTCGTATATATCAAGTTAAAATGAAAATATTACCACTCGTATTCCAAAGACCATTCAAAGTAAATGAAATGCATACGTCACAGTACCATTGAAGGTTTATTATGCTCGATTTCAGTGGTAAAAGTGAGGCTTTGTAGGCTCTGTTATCCGATGATAGACACGATATATGAAATGATGTGGAACAGCAGTCACATTTAAGCATTTCTTTACCACCGGATTCACCGCATTTGTTACATGGAATTGCCATTGTGTTGAGTGAATAAAAATATCAGCAAAATAAGAGAATCACGATTTGATTATTTGAACCCAATGTCTGTCAAAGTCAAATAAATGATTATCACAGATCAATTATTTTTCTCATTTTATTGAGAATGACGATTCACATTAAATAGATAGGATTTATTGCACACAATTGGATTCATTCTAGGCAAAACAATAGCATTTCATCGCTTCATACAGCTATCACATATGTTAGGTTAAATTACACTAACAATAAGAGGTGAACAAAATTGAACATTTCTTTCGTAAAAACATTGGCTAAATTTATGTAGAACACGTAAACTTCACAATTTTGTTACAAAACAGTTTCTAATCTTTATAAAGAGATTAAAATAATTATCACAAGTCACATATTACTTTTCCGCACATGAAATGTGCTTAGGAAAAGTATTGGTTTTGCCTCAAAAATTCAACTCCACATTGCTTGAGTAAATGAACTCCGATCGGGCTCAAATTTTGACCAGAGTCTCAGTTCACCATGGGAACAAATCTTGATTTTCACTTTTTTTATTTGGATACTCGGTTCTGGTAGCTCCGGTGCAAAATGGCGTCGTCGTCGTCGTCGTCGTCGTCGTCGTCGTCGTCGTAGTCTGTACGTTAGCACGATAACTCTCGAACGGAGTCTCAAATCCCAAAGTGTCAAAAGCAAATTTGTTCAGAATTATTACCGGATGTTTCCTATTGAATTTGAGCCATATCGGTGTAGCCGTTCCAGAGATATGTGCATTCAAGTGCACGTGAGTCGGGTTTTCAGTACATTTTCACACAAAAACTGATTTTCACATTTTTGACTCTCCTGACCGTATTTTTCAACGAAAATTCATGCAGTTTGCGTCATTTGAATGGTATTCAAGTGCGCTTGACGTTTTACGTATTCAAAAAGTGCATAAAATGTTTCTTCATGCCGAAAAATCATGAAATGTGAACACGTGTGAAAATGTACGAAATTTTTAGAAAATTCTCAGAAAATTGAATTGTAAAAAATGAAAATGACTCACAAATGGATTCTTAAATTGCACAGTATTATCACTGGAGGTTTCCTATTTAATTTGAGCCATATCGGTGTAGCCGTTCCAGAGATATGTGCATTCAAGTGCACGTGAGTCGGGTTTTCAGTACATTTTTACACAAAAACTGATTTTCACATTTTTGACTCTCCTGCCGTATTTTCCAATGAAAATTCATGCAATATGCATCATTTGAAAGATATTGGAGTCCGCTTGACGTTTTACATATTCAAACAATGCACAAAATTTATCTTCATGCCGAAAAATCATGGAATACGAAAATCGAAGTTTGATATGAATATATCTCAAGAAAGGAGTCTCAAATCGCAAAGTGAAGATGGCCAATTTGTTTTATTGTGTCAAAGAATGTTTTGTGTTTTGAACATTTTGCCCATTTTCATGGCAGAACCAATACTTTCTCTCCTGGTCGAGACTGGTCGATAAATGAATTTGTTCAAGAGAAAAATCAAATTCCATATCAATGCGGAAAAGTCAGGATTACGAATGTAATTCAATTTATTAATATTTAAAATAATGAAATAAAAATAATAGTTAAAGAGACGTAAAAAAAACACAAGTGTTGACGTTTGCTGTCAATGTCATATTTGAGCCATTTACTGTCAAAAAGAACAGAAATATAAGAAAACTAAGGCACATATGCATAATCTAAAAGAATTATATAGTCAAAAGGACGCTACGTTAAAGATATATCACAGCTTAAGTAAAATAGTCGAAAAAATATCACAATACGTGACTTGGTCATTTTGAGTAGTTCGGAATTAGTCATCCCATGATTAATGTTTCGTGTGTGAGGACAATTTGTGTCGTGGAAAACCTCACTAAAACCACATCATTAGAGTTTGACTGATGAAGGGGTGTGCCATACTTCGTAGGGGCTAAAACTTTCCCGAGTCCCGCGTACACACTGGCAAGTCCATGCTTCTACGGAGTCCCGGGTTACTATCGACAAACAACAAATCTTAAGCTTTTTAAATTATCATGAATAAAATGCGACAACCTGGAATTGTACTTTCGTTTTTCGATGTCATCAGGCAAGGCATTGATAAAAAGAAAGTACAAGAAAAATTCCCGAGCAGTCCAGATCAGATCGGTCACGATGTACAGTTCACTCTGGCATTCAGGCAAAAAATTACAAGTGCACCGGGGTGAGGGTGCACCTGCACACACCATTTTTTGTCAGAATACGGGCTACTGTTCGCCGTCCAAGTCAAACGACGTAAGGGGATGACAAAGAGTGAGCGGCCTAAGCATGGATCTTAGACAGGCACTGGTATCCCGTCAGCATCGTCTGATTAGCCATCTTATTTTGGTCTGTACCGCTTCCAGTTGTGTTTACCACTCATTCGCATGTGAGGAAAGTGTTTAAGATTAGTGAAGAGCCTGCCATCTCCCCCGCGAGAACAAATACTGTGCAAAATTGAGTTACCTGGGGGGTGCTCATGTAGAGCATATTTTGGGAAGTTGCGATAAAAGGTCCGCCAAAGATCCTATACGAGTGCCGGAGTCTCGAATACTTCGTTCGGTATTTTACGCACAGATGTGATGAAGTTTGAGCGACCGCTGGTATTTTTGAAATTCTCCGACACTGAGTTCGCATATTTGCACATTTGGGCAAGTGGTGCTGCAGGGGTTACTCTCATCTTTTTGTCAGTAATTCGTATGTACTCTGTCCGACGAAGATTACGTTCATTGGTGTTAACCTCGATGTCTGCTCGAACCGATGGGCAGTTCCAATGACCGTTCAGAATGTCGTACAGAGTCGTAATTGCCACGTTTACTCTTCTGCGCTGAAGTGGATGCATCTGCAGTTTTTCCAATCGCTCCACATATGATGAGATGTGGAAGCCATTAGCTGGAGATGGATACTCTTTCAGAGCGAACATAGTGAACTGCTTCAGCACTCTCTCTATTTTATTAATGTGTACTTCAGCATGCGGCATCCATACAATACTGCAATATTCGAGGAGAGACTGAACCAGCGCATAATAAAGCGCTTTCAAGGTTTGTGTATCAGGGATGTCATAACAAAACCTTTTAACAAACCCCAGAGCCGCAGTCGCTTTTGCAGTGATGACTTCAATGTGTTGATTGAAAGTGAGTTTGCTATCAATGAGCACACCCAAATCTCTGTGTTCATCGACTCGTTTGAGTGTAGTTGCCATATGTGTAAGTGGTCATAGTGGGCTCTTTTAGCCTGTGTATTGTCAGCACAACACATTTGTCAAGGTTCAAATGAAGCGAGTTCTTGTCACACCACTCCCTGAGTTCAATTGCAAGTTGAAGCGTGGCGCTGTCTTCCGGTTTTCTAATGATTTTTGTAATTTTTATATCATCAGCATACAATAGAACAACAACATCCTCCATGTCTTTGATTATGTCATTTATGAATAACAGGAACAACGTTGGCCCAAGATGGCTACCCTGAGGTACTCCCGATGTCACGTTGAAATCTGTTGATTCACTTTTCCCATAGTTGACAAATTGAGTTCTGTGTGTCAGGTATGATTGCAGCCAGTTTAGCAAATTTTGAGGCAAGTTGAATTTAATCAGCTTCTGTTGAAGGATTTGATGATCAACCTTGTCAAATGCTTTGCTGAAATCAGTATACAGAACGTCAATTTGTAGGCCTCAATACCTTTCAAACGAGATCTGTGCGGCTTTTTTACCTTTCGAAATGGTTGAGATATCGATCGTCAAAATTTACCCTTACTTTTGCAAAAAGTTGAAAATTTCGACCAACCGACCCCAGATTTTTCTTAGTTGGACCTAAACTAATCGAACCATATATAAATTTTTCAAATCCGAGATGGTCCATGTGAATTTTGATCGATCGGGTATGGAATGGTTGACATACGTATTCCAGTTTGTCAGCTCCCGGGATAACAATTCGCTCGCTGGTGAAGATTTCATTATTCATCGCTATTAAGACGCCTCCTCCTCGTTGTTTGGATCTATCCTTACGATAAACATCGTAGGTGTCGTCAAAAAATTCAGCATCGTAGTGACCGTCATGGAGGTTTCTGTCAGTATGATGATGCTGTAGTCAAGCGAGGAAGATGAGCGATGAAATGTTTTTTGCTTGTTGTTCAGACTGCGCACATTCTGGTAATAGACGGTAATTTCCGTTGTTGAATTTTTGAGGCAAAACCAATACTTTTCCTAAGCACATTTCATGTGCGGATAAGTAACGAAATTTCATATCAATGCGGAAAAGTCAGGATTACGAATGTAATTCAATTTATTATACCTTTGTATTACCAAGAATTGAATATGAATCACAAGTGTGAAACCCCTACATGAAGGGCCAGACCAGAAGAATAGAATCAATCCAGAAACAATTTTTACTCTATGCTCTTCGAAAATTAAAATGGCCAAATAGATTCCACCTACCAAAGTATGAAGATGAAGGCTGATGCTGCTTCAGTTGATAACTTTGGAAGAACGAAGAATGGTGGCCCAAGTAGTTTTACTTTTCCGCACACCACGTGATGCGTAAAAGTATTGCGATTGGCCCAAATTTCGGAAACCCCAAAATTGAGTTTTCTATAGGTTTGGAACCCACAGGAATGCGGTGGAACTGTTTTCAGCTCTGTTGATGTGCGGCTGTGGCACGTTGTCCGTCGTCCGTGTATGTCGTCCGGTGTCACGTTTTTTGTTACCACGATAGCTCAAAAACGACTCCACCGATCAATTTCAAATCTTCACCATTGTTTGGAAATTATTAGACTTAGATCCCATTAAATTTTGAGCAATATTGGTATAGTCGTTTTGGCGCGCCATGCTCTCAAGTGAATTTACGTTTATTGCCCTTAAAATGCCATTTTTGAACGAAATTACCACAAATAAGCCTACTTAATGTTTTCTGCGAGCCTATATGACTTCCCTGGGACCAAAGCATGAATATGACCTGCAACACCGATCACAGCGCCGTAGTTTCAGCTGACAACCGCTGATTTTGTACCACTTTTGGTACAAAAATGTGCCAATTTCAGCATAATTGATGAAGTTATGTGTTGCTTGCGTTGCCCAGCTGTCATTATCTCCATGCTATGCCTGGGCCAAACTATATTGGTTCTGAGATTCCTAAATACAATCATTCCATATTTGATGTGAAATTTCTCAAATTTACAGCCAAAATAGACGAAATTCATAAAATTAGTACGGTGTACGCCATACGCAAAATTGATAATCAATTTGCGCTCAAATCCAATATTTGACTCGTGGACCACTATTTCAAATGGTTTGGAGCACTTCATAGCACCAAGATTCCATCCAATTTTGAGCAATATCGAAGAAGTCGTTGCGGCGCATCTTCGTCTCAAGTGAATGTGGCTTTTTGCTTGAAAATTAAATTTTTGTATGGAAAGTGCCACAAATAAGCCTAGAAAATGTCTTCCGTGGACCCATTTCACTTTTCTGAGACAAACTATATTGGTTCTGAGATTCATAAATATAATCATTTCATACATGTGGTCATACAATAGATTCGATTCAGAAAATAGGTGGAACCAATGATTTTTGACTAACTGCTCCGAACCCATATAAACTGCTTATTTTGTAGAAAAAAGGTAAAAACAGAATTTGAGGCCGATTTGATGACGTTTTCCTGTAATTTCACTATGTTTACTTTCACAATAAAACTAATTTTACAAATCACTTAGTGGTTAAAAGTGCGGAAAAGTAAGCCTTACGCATGTAAGCCCATTTATTTATTCACAAATTGATCATTGGTGAAATATCATCTAGTCATTTACTGGAAAGTATCAATTTACATTTACCACATTACCAAACTCGCAGTAGTAATCTTTTAATAGTGCCTTTGGAAAAGTGTATTTATAGAAAATATCAGCCAATGAATTTTATGCTTGATACATTCAATGAATTTTCTGATAAGAAGATTCCCAATTGTGATATATATCTAGTTGATAAAAAAGAGATTAATTGAATATTTTAAAACTTCAAGAAAATAAATGTAATAATCAATAAGATGAAAAACCTCTGAACGAGGTATAAACAGAGTGGCGCACTAGTAGATGCTGCCCACAAAATGACTGATATCACATTTTACGTGGCGCTTGTGAAAATATATTGTCGTTCCACAGTCCTCAAATCATTCAACAATTTGTCCATGCCAAAAAATCCAAAAAGTTTTTTCAACTATTTTTCATCATAAAGAAATTGTTTTTTTTTTCGATATTTTAACGGTTTGAAGCGTTCAGTGTGCTGCCATTTTCTTTCAAAATCCGGGCATATATCCGGGCAAGCTTGAGTTCTAAGTCCGGGCAAAAATTTGAAAAAAATTTAATCATCGCCTAAGGGCCTTCCATATTTTTTAGTAATAAAACAAGAATACAAACACATGAAAATTCACGTATTAACCGGCGTACGTTATATTTGTTTATTTAATTTGTAAAAAAAAAACATCGAGAAATAGATTTAATATATTCAACACATATTTCATATTTCATTGTGTATCAAATTCATCATTACTTAAATGGATATCACTCGTTGTTTCCACTGATGTGGATGACACCGAATGTTGACCAAATCAGTGGAGTCTATCTTGAATTTGATAATTGTTCATCAAACTAAATTTGTTTTCTAAACATCAAACATTATAAAATCATTCTTTATTTCACTCTCGATTTGACAAATATGAATATTTAAAACAAAAATATTGGAATATATCATTTTTCGCCAATGTGACCATATTTTTTAGAGTATCTGTAAGATTTATTAAAAAAATGTACAGAACGAAACTATAGGAAAAAATTGAACGAATTATGGTTAAAATTCCAGGTAAATCCGGACTTCTGCCTCAAAATCCGGGCATCCGGCCGGGACATGTAATTTCTCCGGACCAATTGGCAGAAATCCAGGTTTTACCGGAAACTTCGAGCAAAATGGAATGCTTATTTTAAATTGTTTGTTTGGAATCTAATATAAATTATCGTTGAATTTTCTCTACTCTAGCATTTGATATGTCAAAGTGTCCAAACATGTGAAAACTTTGAATCGGACTATGATGAGGAATTTGATGAAGCTGATGAATAATTTCAATGTATTTTCATGTTCAAGTTGCCACTCTAGTTCATATTCATTGTGGTCATTTTGTGGGCAGGAACTATCAGTGCGGGCAGGAACTATCAGTGCGGGCAGGAACTATCACTCTGTTTATGCTTTGTTCAGAGGGTCAACTCCTTCGGAGACATTTTTCATCATGTCAAGATCTACAACTTTGCTCAAATCAGTGGAGTCAAATTCCCTTGAGTTTACAAGATATAATTTTGTGTATAAATGCGTATTCAACAAATCGCCCTTTTGATATTTCGATCACAAACACCACCAACATGTGATTTTTCTTATAGCTGAGATTAAGGGCTACAACTTTGCTGAAGACTGGAAAAGAATATTCCAAGCCATTCACGATTTAAGAGCCAAATTGTGAATAGGGCCATTTTCCAAAATGTGGAAAAATGTCATTTGGAGAACCAAAAATCAATGCTCCGTAAAACAAATTGTGATTTCATATAACCAAACCCAAAATGGCATGTTATATGTATTGATAAGTGGAGTCAATTGCATTTTGAACAGACTGGACCAGAGACTATAAGTTTGAATTTTTGCACTGTGCACCGGTTGGAAAGTAATTGTATTATATTGAAATGTTAAGAAAAGTAATGCAGTCAAAAATGGGCTTCATTTTTAGTATTTCAAGTATAAGAAATTCGTAATGATTAGTGATATGCACAAATCTCAGAAAAAGACAGTTAAACTATTTGTGGGTTCCAAAAAACATTCAAGACTTAATTTTTTTGGCATGGTGTGTCGAGAAATGTTACGCGTCAAGGGCTGCGATAATATCCCAAAATTGTCACTGGTTTTCTTTACTGGTTTTTGAGATATGGAGCCATAACAGAAGAAAAGTTTTTACACCTCGAATCCAGCACTAGGCTCATTAGCTGTATCAAACTTAATGTTTTTGGCATAATGCGTTGACAACAGTTGTATGTCTCATCGCTAGCTACAATTTTGATCAAGATAGTACACCAAAATTCCGAACCGTTAGCGAAATCTGAGCTCTTCAAATGTGTTACACTTCATCCAGATAGTGAACTCAATTAAAAAAGGGCTAGCTAACCAAACGGACCTTCGATTCGGGTAAATGGACTCAAATATAATAATAATAATAAGTTTGTCGGTATGAAATATGATGTCTAGATTCGTGTTAGTTCAATACATAATTTGATATTGTTTGTTATGTTAGAGATATGAGCATGGCTCCAGTCCGCATATTTTTGATCATAGATCGGCCCTAGATAACTTTTCTGGGCTAAGTATTGTTTTAATAGCTTTCTTAATCCTTCAGCCACTGAATAGAACATTGGAATACAAAAATGCATCAATAGATGAACTGAATTCTAGATGTGAGACAACCGCAAATGGACCGCCGAAATTGTAACGCTCCAGTCCGAGATACAAACGACTTTTAACTTTTGAAATATGAAAGATGAGAAACAAGTTTGTTGGTATCAAATATTTCTTATGATACCTAGATTTGTGTCAGTCCAAAACATTAGGTGATATTGTTTATTATGTTAGAGATATGAGAAAAATGTGACGCTCCAGTCCAGAATCTTGACCATATATTGTTCCGAAAAGTCAGGATTATTGATGTAATTCAATTTGTTTGCGAGTTGAATTTTGGTTGAGTCATTGATGCTTCACCAGTGAGAGTGAGTGATGTTAGCAAAGTTCTCCGGCCAGGGTGTACACCAAGATTTTCCCAGTTGATCCATGACAAGCGGGCTGTTAGATCTTAAAAAAAATTAGGATTGGCATCAATAACAAATCAACAATAAATTTCAATCATTATAAAATGTATTCAAATCACTACGTGCAACGAACAAATTGTGAAAATCACTAATATTCTGATTTTCGAGCCCATCTCGTTCTTCCACCTGTTTCCAGATTTTAAGGAGTGAACCCTCAAAATTTGCAGACGATCTATAGTATAGGGTGGTTCAATTTTTATCTACCAATGGTTAAAAAAAAAACTTGGGGGTGGTTCTTGTATGATGAGAGGAACATTTTCCGATTTCACTGTGCGACAAAATCAAACTTATCGAAAGTAAATGGGATCTCTCAAAAACAGCGTGTCACTAGAAGGCGAGCTGAGAAAAACCTCATATTTGGTTTTGCTGTAACACGTCAAATTGATTTTTTTTGTTATATCACGGAGAACGCCAGTTCTCCCAGTGGCGCACCAAAAAATTTACTTATGTATACGCGATTTTTCGGATTCTGTGTTGCCGACCGATGTCGTTCGTGGAATAGGCATTTCCGTGTAGCTTGGGACCAAACTAAACGAAAGCCGTCGTCAAAATGAATTTTTGTGGAAAATACGTGGGTGTTTTTTCCAGATTATATAGCATATCTCCCAGGGGGTAATTTTGACCACTACTGTTGACCAATCGATAGAACTCTTCAATACCTTTCCAACGAGTGCTCAACTATCAAAATAGGTTGTCCCGTTCAAAAGTTGTGTACGTTTTCCCAAGAAGGGGAGTTTTCCCTGAAAATTGGGTATGTTTGTGTGTTTGTTTGTGAAATTTTACCTTGTCTCGATTTCTGTGAAGAATGACATTATTTTTAGGGAATGTGGGGGGCAGTTCAAAACCGTCGAGAACGGCCGAATTTCTTTACTCATAAGAAATTAAAGAAATTGAGGACTGTTGAAAGACAATATATACTTCAAAAGCACCACGTAAAATTTTATATCATCACGACATTTTGCTCTATGGACTTTACAGTTGTGATATTAGATGCATAGTATGTTCGGCAATTTGTTTGCAATACTTTTACCTGCAACTTTGCTGAACATTGTAACTCAAAATTCTTAGCCAGTATCGAGCTATAGACTAAAATTTAACTCAAAAAAATCACAAAATACACTGCCGTTTGGGCATAAATGTCACGAGGGCATAATATGAACGATCTCTATAAAGATATAGCCTCATACAGCTCAAACGGGTAAAAATATCTCTGTTATCCAAATGGTTTCTCAAAGAGGGTGTAAAGTTACGTCACCTGTGAGAATTTGAACGGAATCGACTTTGTCTTTAAGGGATGAACGTTTGTATGGGGGATCTCCGTTCGGTTCAATGGGTTCGTTGGACCGTATGCCCTGCTATTTGAACCTTCACTGTTTGGCTCACAGTCCTACGATTTTGATAAAAACTCCGCAGGAAAGTGGCATTTGTTTAGCCCGATCCAAAATATATCGCTTGACCTTATGAATCCTGGTTTGGCCCACCGTGCAAAAAGTGTCATTTTGTATGGGAGGTACCCGAAGGAAGTCTCGCATCTATGCAGTTGTGAGAACAAACTTGGAGAGGGGCGAAAATTAACCCCCGATGCCAAATTTGGACTCACGGCCGTAGCCAGGACCGTAAACTCGGGGAGCTCGTATTTTTTTGGGGGGAGCTGGACTTTTTTGAATGAAAACCATTAATTTTGTAAAAGAAATTAATCATTTATTACTGGGTGGGAAAATCTACACCTTTAAAAAAAAAATGTAATTTACGTAGATTATGTAGAGAATACATATTCTATATCGATTTTGTAGATTATTCCAAAAACTAATCTAATCAAACTTAAATCACATATTAAGAAAACTCATGAAAATAAATGTCTATTTTGAATTTTGAGTCCGAATTTGCTGCTACTTTTAGTGTATGACAATTATCCTGATTTATGGATTCTTTTTTTGGATTTAAGCACTGTGGTGACCTTGAGAAAAAAAAATCTTGCAGTGATGTAAAGCTTAAACCTCTAATGCATGCATTTTTCTCAGCGTTTTTTATTTAATTGTTTCATTAGATTCCTGTTCGAAAAAGCCGCACGTTTCAAGTGCGTTTCATCTTCGATTATCTGAACCCGCCAAAAGGCGGAGTGTTATTCCAGTCTACCCCACAAGGTAAGAGCTAGCTCGATGAACATTTATTCGACAGAAACTCTCAGGTGACCTTTGTACCGTGTGGACCGTCCCGTGCACCGTGCGACGACTGTGTCTACACCGCATTTACACATTCGTCGAACGATGTATTGTGGATGTCAAATCAACATTCCTACTATGAAAAATGGATACGATTCAATGTGTATCGATATACGCGGCTGTGGTTATGGTAGTTCATCATGCACAGCATCGCTTGTTAAGTTTTTGACATTTTGAATTATTTCTCATCTTTTTGTCAAATATCTAGTCAAAAGTCAATATTCTACAAAATATGAATATTACACGACGAATTTGTTGTAATTTCTTACCATGTGATCTACATTTACAAAATTTACAAAATGTAGTTTACATACAAAAGTAATCTACATATCCACCCACAAAATGATATAACATACGTTTGATGAAACAGGAAGTGTTTTCAAATATTCAGTTCATAGCTTGCTGTTGTTTTTATTCCGAATGGCTGTTTTTTTTCACACCACGTACATGGTCGCGATACAAAGCGTACAATAATTGTAATACAAGTATACCGCCAACATTCCGTAGACAGCATTCACGCCATTATGGACCTCAATATGATCCTCCAATGACTTTCATTCTTTGTATACAGTTAAAAAACATTGCAAGCATAAATTTTGCCGCATAATAAACAAAATTTTCAAATTGATTACAAATTGACCTGACATAGATAATCGCTGTTCTAATGAACTGCCTGTGTAACAAATATACAAACTCTAGCAGTCTCAGCGCACGTCTTAGCGAATTAATCGGTGAATTTTGTAGAAGGTCGACGTATTTTTGGGGGAGCTCGGAAAATTTTTGGGGGAGCTCAGCTCACCCTAGCGTAGGCCTGGCTACGGCCGTGTTTGGACTCAATCTATATAGCCGTTCTCGATATATTGGCATTTTTATGAAAAAAAATCACATTTTCAGAGGCTCATACAGCTCGAACGGGTGGGAATAACTCTGATACCCAAACGGTTTCTTGAAAGGGGCCTCAAGTTCTGTTACCTGTGAGAATTTGAACGGAATGGATTTCGTCGTTCTCGAGATTTAGTCCTGAGATCATAAATCTGTACGAAGTATAAAACTTCATTCCACTAACTTGTTTTGTTACATCACGGCCCGTTCGTGGATCTACCATTGCAATATTGATATGGTAGCCATCATCACACTTCCGCAACACGCGGGTATTGTAATGCATCATAGCTACTGTGAAGGTCTGAGACACGTTGTGATTGCTTATTTCTCCGATGTAATACAATATCGCGTGGTAGAGACTGTTTATGATTTTGTGATTGTCAGATGGCATACGATCAAGAGCGGTTTTCAAAACGAAGTTCAAACATAGGTTCTGACACTACCGAATTAAGGAGGGGGGGGGGGGGTCATGGCTGAAAATGCGACAGAGGTCCCAAAAAAAACGATTCTATCTCTTAGAAAGAGTTGGGGACCTAAAAAAAAGGTCATCACCTTTGAAAATCGATTCTATCTAGTGTAAACCCGTTTCAAAACACATTCTAAGCTGGGTCTCAGAAAAGTTGAAGACCTAAAAAAAAATAGAGGGTCCACGAATTCACAGGGGGTCCGAAAAGTAAAGGGGGGTCATCTGAGATCTTGGAGGCTATGTTTAAACCTATAAGTTCAAACGAAAAATTCAAAAATGAATGCGCATTTCGAACGCTCTGTTGGCGTTCATCATCAGCACTAGCACGACTTCGATGAATTTGTATTGTGAAAACCGGTGAAAAAAGAAATTGTCAAATCAGCGGAAATAGAGTCGACTTTATAACACCATCCTCTGCTTTCAATGCCTCTTTTCTTTCTCAATAAAGTAACTCTCATAAGCGTATGGTCTGAAGTCATGTTCCAAACTGGGAATTTATTTCGTCGGGTAGAAAAATTCATATTTTGCCAATATTTTCCCGATAGATTCCCGATAGATTCCCGATAGACTTTCAATAAAATTCCAAAACTTTCTTATCATTTTTTAGAGTGTCACAATAAAATTTAAGCCATCAGAGTACTTACTTTCGCAAATTAGAACACCGCTGTAATTTTCCAGGTTTCAAATGAAATACACAGAATAATTTTGCATGAAATCAACTTTATTCAATATGAAAAATCATTCAGTCGCTCAAATTATCAGAGCTGACTTATCCATAGCACAGATTAAAAAAAACGATGGAAATCCGATTTTTGGTATTGAACTGCTATTCAAAAATAGTTGAGAGTGTACAAATCAAATAGATGGATTTTTGACCCATTGCTATTTAATTGTTATAGTTTATTATTATATTGCATGAAAAATGTTTAGTAAAACAAATTTTCTGAACAATATTCACCTTTGAGCAATCGAATCACATTTGTTCTTAAGAACAAAATAAAATAAATCAATAATAAACGTGTTGGTGCTTTGCAGGGCACGATAATACTATGACAAGTGGGCAACACAGCTAGGTTCAATTGAGTTTCTGATTTCGAAAATCATTCATCGTTTCTGAATTATTATTTGTAGCTTTTTAGAAAAAATATTTATGTGAGATGTTTGAAATACGAAAAATGCTGACACAAATATTTGGATTCACGCATTATTCAGAGTGGAACAATTTTGTTCCATTTTGTTCGAAAAATGGCAAGTTTGAGCGAGCGACCGCAAGGGGCGCCACAATAGTGCCTTGGTCGAGGGGCAAATCACTAAAAAGTAATTTCTAATTGCATACAAAAATGTATAGTAATTGTAACAAAACGAAGTAATTGTATTGGAAACATACAAAGTAATTGCAGTACTAGAAATATACAAAAATTAATTACTTTTTCATATTACTCTCTTTCAAAATTACTCTCATCGTGAAAAATTATTCTGAAAATGTGAAGATATCTAAAAGTATTTGCACAAAGTAATTTCAAAATATCTATTGTAATTGTTGTGTGTGCTTTATTCGATGTTGAACTCAATTTGATTGGTTTGACAGCTGGAGTGCATGTTTGATGTTCCATTATGACATTTGGGCAGGTGTTGACGAAAATTCTATGCCAGCAACATTTGTAAGTAAATTGAAATAAATTCCCGTTTGGGAAAACTATTGTGCTCGTAGAAAAATTCCGGGAATATACCCGGGAAAATATTTCATGTCGCAAACAATAATAATAAACTTCAACCCGATCAAGATTAATAGGCCAAATACTCGTCAAATGACCAGTTTGGACTGCAAATATGACGATTTTCCCAAAAACCGATTAGAAAATATTTTTTTTGCGTTCAAATGTTAATCAAAGTGGTTGGTAATATCATACTCTACATTTTTGATGAAACAGATATAAGAAATCCCCAAATATTCATGATTTTTCATCTGAAAATCCTAGATTCGTGAAAAAACGTGATTTCTCAGGCCGTCTATGTGGTTATGAGCTATGAAAAACCCTCTAAAGCGGTTTCTTAGCTACTGTTATTTGGCAAAGAAAGAACAAACGAACAAAGAAAAAGGACATTTTCGATGAACTTTTGGAATTGAATGAACAAAACTGTGAAAAGTTGGGAAAAAACACTATTTTTCTGATTTACGAGCCGATAGCTCCTCCATCTGTTTACCGATTTCAAAAAGTGAACACGAAAAATTTGCGAGTCTATACCTTTTAAACGCGTATCTACTTTTTGGAATATCTTTGCTAGTTTCCGATTTATGGTCATTTGAAGGGAATAGTATTGTAATTTGTACTGAATTTCTGAAAATTTCAGTTTATTCCGAATATCTTCTACATTTATTATTTGATTGAAGTGGTTGATAGCTCAAAATCTTCGTTTAATTGGTGCCAAAAAATCGATTGTATAAAATTGAAAAAATCTGTAGTGGTTCTTGAGATATAGCTTGATAAAGGTGAGTCACATCGAAAATCATGGGTAGAGGGCCTTTGTGAGCCCGTAGCTCCCTCGTCTATCCATCGATTTCAAAAAATGAACACAAAAAATTTCAAACGCGGGTCTACTTTTTAAAATATCTCAAACGGTACTCGACTTATGATCCATAACGTCGGTGTCATACCCGAAAAATGACTTTTTTCACATTTTGGACTGTAGCTAAGCCCCAATGCTTAAGAAATTCAAAATTTTTGCATTTTTGGAACCAGGAGGTACCACACTAACAGAAAATATTTGACAGAACAATTGCGTACAATTTTTTTTAAATTTTGTAGCGTTGTGTAATATACAGGGTTGATATTATTCGTTGAACCCATTTTCTTTTTGAATAAATCAAAGAAAACACATTTTTTTTTCTGTTCGTGATAAAAATCAGGTGGCACGTACCACACTAACAGGAAATAATTGGTAGCGTTGTGTAATGTGTATTCTTCGTATTCAAAGTAACAATTAAAAAAGTATGTATCGCATTGTGCTACATATTTATGCTATAAATATTTTCAATATTTTAATCATACATGCGCGAGGGGAGGGGGGTGTTGTTGAATTTTGGGGATCAGTATCCGATCATGATTGATTCTGTTCCAGGGATACGCTGATGCCAAAAATCCATCGACGGCTCACACATTTGTGTTTGCTCTAATGGTGGAATTGTCGTATATATCAAGTTAAAATGAAAATATTACCACTCGTATTCCAATGTGCACCGTCAGCCTTGATTTCACCACGCAAACATTTTTCAACGTATGTCAAGGGATCATAATCAGCATGAAGAACTTCTCGTAGTAAAGCGATGTATGCAATTGCCAATCGTAGTGTGTCAATTTTACTCAGCCGCTTTTCATATGGAAATGTTGGGACATGAACCCTCAGTTCATCGAAAGCGGAGTTTATACTCCTATGAAAGAAATATAATATTCAAATTTATTTAAACGAATATTGACAGGTCATTTGAATTTTCTTATTAAAAACATCATTAATAAATGGGCTTACATGCGTAAGGCTTACTTTTCCGCACTTTTAACCATCAAGTGATTTTGTAAAATTAGTTTTAATGTGAAAGTAAACATAGTGAAATTACAAGAAAACGTCATCCAATCGACCTCAAATTTCATTTAGACCAATTTTTCTACAAAATAAGCAATTTATATGGGTTCGGAGCAGTGAGTCAAAAATTGGTGGTTCCACCTATTTTCTGAATCCAATCTATTTTATGACCACAAATATGGAATGATTCAATTTTTAAATCTCAAAACCATTATAGTTTGTCCCAGGGTAGTCAAATGGACCCGCGGAATACATTTAGTACGCATATTCGCGGTACTTTCCATATTAAATTGAATTTCCAAGCAAAATAGCCACATTCGCTTGAGTCAGTCATGCACCTCAACGACTACTACAATACTGCTCAA
>JACCIW010000012.1:0-31400 GCA_030463065.1 Aphidoletes aphidimyza
CGATTTGATAACGAGCACAAATATTTTTAAGCGCATAAGCGCTTCAAAAAATAGATTAAAAATAGAGACATGGCCAACTTTTCTTGCAATAAAGAACAAAACGCGCGAACCTAGCACAACTTTGCCTCAAGATTTTTGGAACCTCGCAAAAAATAGGTATTATTTCCCACTTCTTTTTGTATTTGGTGATGCGACTATTGCGTCTAGGGTTTTTACGTGCCGAGAGTCACGAGTATGGAGCAACCTGTCACTAACCCTAGGGGGGATTGTTACGGAGGTATATAATGATGCGTGTCGGATTTCTCATGACATAAAGTACGGCAGAGGACGTTAGGTTTTTTTGAAAAATATTTGGGAACATTTGTGGAGATTTTCTGTCTTCCGGTGTGGACTGGTTGGAGCAAGAAATTCTGCGGCTCTATTGGCAGTAATTCAGTAGACATGTTTACTCTTTCTAAAAACCCGGTCTCGGATCAAGATAATGATAAAATTCAGAAGGAGTCTTGAATTGAATACGGAATGACGAGTTTATTCTATCAGAAAAATTGAATTTGGAACAATGTTTCGATTTTTCTCGATCGTATTCCCTAGAGCCGGTGAACTGGCTGGAGCACGAAATTTCTGCCAGCTTCGGGCAAAAGTGTAATTGGCAGTAATATCAGATCGATCAGAAATAAAACCGGTCTCAGATAGTGAAAAAGATCCGGTTGTATATAAAACAGATTTTCCGTATGAAAAATATGGAATTTGATGAAACAAGTTTCGGCGGATCGTTCGATAGAGAATTCCCTGCCGGGTGATTGGTGGCAGCAGAAATTCTAAGGGTAGAAGACCGGCGCGCTGATGGCAGAAGTTGGCAGAAATATAGAGACCTTTGCGAAAGCACTGGTCTCAAAGTACGGAATCCAAAGAGTGTATATGGGGGGGGTGGGGGGGGGAGGGGGGGAGGGGGGGGGTGGGTGGGGGGGGGGTGGTGGGGGTGGGGGGGGGGGGGTGGGGGGGGGGGAGGGGGTGGGGGGGGGGGGGTGGGGGGGGGGGGTAGGGGGGGGGGAGGGGGGGGGGGGGGGGTGGGGGGAGGGGGGCTGGTGACGATCATGGGAAAGCTTATTTTGAATGCAATTAGAAAAAAAAATTAAAATGAGAACTGTCCGGTATAATGAGATTTATTGAATAATTTATAATACATCATGTTGAGTCTATCACAAGTCGGCTAGTTTATAGTCATCGTGATGGATTTACAGACTGCGGTTCCTGAATTAACACAGGGGTGGGAGATCAGCAAGAGCAACAAAGTCAATATAGAGTTGGTGCCACTGAAGGGCAGATTTGTCGCCGGTTCGAGCCTGGTTCAATAGGGTGGCGTGACAATGAAAACGAGAGAGTCAAGACCAGGTATGAGGCTGAATGGTCTGCGGTTGAATGGTTTGTCAATACATTGGTAGCAGTAGCAGGTGGATGCTTCATTTGTGTTCATACATCGGTGTGGAGTACACTTATGGTTGGACTGCATGAGACGTGAATTATGACATTATTTAGGGTGTCTATCATTAAAATACGAGTCTGTTACTAAATGGCACTTTCGAGAACAATGTTACGATTGATTTATAGGGCACTTTTAGAAGTAGATCATCCGACAAATTACAGTATCTCACACATAAAACTAACTTGCAAGAAATAAGGTATCTGAATGTGGAACTAAAGTTCATGATTAACATCTTGACACAAAATCGAAATCAAGAACAAATGCTGTTACAACTTCTCCCCCCGTTGATGTTACTACTCAACTAAATTCCAAAAAATTCGATAGGATTACTATGTGAATCATTACTCGATCTATGTGAAGGCTACTTCATCTCCAAAATACCTCACCTTGTGTTAGGAATCGTTGGATCGAAACAGGAAGCGAAACTAAATCTATGCATCTTGTATTAAGTATGTGTCTCTGACCGTACAAGATGCCAAGAAAATATACCTAATCGATGCTTTAGAACGCAATTGCTATACATCCAAGGAATTGACTGACGAATAGACATCTCTAGTCTATCGAGACTGCAGACTTATATAAATCATCAGTAGACAGATTGTAACAAGTACCTACCATATAAAATCGATCAGAGCCCTAATAACATGACAATACAACTGATTACCAAAATATTAAACTCGGAACACTACTTATAAAGTGACTTTTACGATATCATATGCCTCACATGAAATTCTTCATCCGGTTACATAAACATAATGATCATTTTAAGTCTAGCACCCTTACGTGAATTCCAATCTTCGGATACTTTTAGCTATTACAAAACAGTACGATACTTTAAGCTTGTGACAACATAACCTGATAAAAATTGAAAAAGATGACGTATTGAGAAAAAGAAGAAATAAGTGTTTACAGACATGTGTATCTTACTGAAGTACTGGACGAACGTAGAATACAGATAAACACAATGTTCACGAGTTGTTGATCTTGTCCTAATACACTCGAAGAGAATTCTACTATGCGTAATATCACGTTAGCGTACTCGAATGTCATTACATTCGAGTAGAATCTCAGTAAGTGACATCAGGAAGTCCTTAATATCAAATGATACAAATAATTACATTCGTATATAGCAGAAGCACCGTGATCTAGTCTTATGAAAACATAAAGTGATATCCAAAACATTGTTGATAAACATCGCGAATTTCCTATTGCAATTACTAGTTGGTCTATATTTCCAATGCGATTCTTTGTTTACGACTTGTTGTTACCCTACGAAAATTTCAAGATGTTACTGACAATGACTGCATTTTTGTCTGTATTTTTGTGAGTCGTATCAGTAGTGATTATAAATTAGAGTTACAAACAACATAGCGCAATATCAAGCGTCTATTTTTTTATTATTTTTTAGAGCTTTGCATAGGTGATGATACAACAAATTAGGTTACTCATTCACAAATCATAGGCGGTAGAGACTCAAGTCTTACCACAAATAGTGGTATCTACAATACTCACTAATTGGTTTCAGCAATTCTACATTAACTCTTATATTCTGGACTCTATCCCAACACATGCCAGCTATATTTGACATCAAAGTCCAAAATTTATTTTCACAATACTATAATCCACTAGAGCATAGAATACAGGAAAAACGTCTTAAAAATCGTAACAATACTAGCAATTTATCCCGTTCCCAAGATCTTATTATTCGCTGAAATCTCTCATTTACGAATAATATCGGCAATGTGACAAGTTATATGAAGAGTTGAGTTGAATTATCTGCATGATAATCGATAATCTACAAGAAACGTTCGATATGATGAGCAGTGCATTAGAAAACTGGCGAATATTCAAACTAACAGAATATGTCGTTTCTTTGGGATGCAGCTATTGCAAGTGTGCATTTTACTTTACAAAGCATCCGATATATCACTATTCGTTTTACTGGAGTTTGGTGATAGGATTGATTTAACCGGTAGTATCAGACATACAATACATCTGAACTTATTGGAGTAATGCATATAGATATGAATTTAGTATTCGGCAAAGACTTCAAGTTCACATACGGGTATATCAGCGTGTATATCCTATCATTCAGGCCCAGATCAGTGCATCTGTACACATTGGCATTGACCATTGTTGAGAACATTCCCAAATTTACCATTCGTGGGATGCATGTACAAGTGATGCTATTGACCTTTGACATTGGTCACAAATTTCATGACGTAACTGATCCAGACGGAATTTCCTGTTCTCGACATCATTTCATAAAATCTATATACGTATCTCAACATCGAGTGGTGATTATGACCTGCGAGCGCATTTCTATTCTCCTCTAATTACACATACACTGACACGTTATATCATCTTGTACTTTACATTGCACATCATTCTCTTACAAACACACACCACACAACACACAGGGGGCTTTTCAGTGACAAATACGCACAAGACACAACCACTCTACAAGATGGCAGCATCACACACAATATAAAAAACCTACACACAGCAACACTGCAACGAAACATGGTTCTTAAACAATTCAGATATCAGGTGGCAGATAGTAGAGCAAAAAATGTAGCGCTAAATACGTAAAAGGTGCATTAGTACCCTGGACGAAGACAATAGATGGAGATGATACTATAGTTCCAGGTCAACACATGAGAGATTACCAGAGAAATAAGGAATTTATCATATATGTGAGACGGGTGGCCATATGACTGATACAAACAAAGAAGAATCTGAGGTTGTGGTATTTTACAATTCATTGTAATAAGGCGTTGGTTGCTACTAACCTGCTGTGGTGGCTGTATTCGAATATTTCTATTTATCATATACGAGCATTTGTTCTATTACTAAGTATTGCTTATTCATTTCTACTTTTTTTTAACTTTCTTCATTATCTATTTCATTACATAATGTATTGTGAAATTTTTCTCATTACTCCCTAGGATTTCGCACTTTAGTAGTTTTTGGTTTGTGCAATAACACTAACGCGCATGCATAGGAATTTGCTCGATATGTGATATACGCAAAAGAATCCATTAGGGATATGTAATGCAAAACTAAGCAATGCAAATTTGCGCATAGCGTAAATCAAGTCTTCAAAAAAATGCGCTGCCAAACTGGATAATCCAGCTGCGCTTTAGTCGACTAGATAATCCAATTTTTCACATTCTTTAGAGCTAGATCCACCATGGTCGCATAGCGCAGATATTTCAACTTGGTACCTGTATAGAGTTCTGTTGATGCTAAATCTGGTCAGTCGTTCGCATTATTACCGAGCCACATCGATGGTATGATTTGCACTAACAGAAGACTGATTCGACTCATATCTGAGACGCGAAACATCAGGATGTGTGCATACTAGAATACATTCACGACGGTTCTAAGTTGCAGAATCGGTCAATTGTGCCGGTACCTTGCATATAAATAAACCGGTCAGTGAGTGATTTGCGTAAGCATGAATCTCATATTTGCAAACAGGACTTAGCTGATATAATATAAGCGACGTTGAGTACAGTGCAAACCAAAATGACGTCATATTTCGAAACAAAACTAGCATAAACGCAGACTATACGATCGAATCTCGCATGCGCAAGATACCAAAGGTAATTAAATCATACCAAGACCCATAGCACATCAATACATGCTAATATCTCAGTAGAATACATAATCTATGAGTCAAAGCATGAGTACAAAAATAATAAACTAAGCTTCAATTCTACAGAAAAGTAATTGATGATCAGTCATAAACCAGATTAATTAAAGATAATCACAAAACCTTCGTTAGCATGTTAAATTGTATTCTTCCACATTATATTTGACTTTTGTCCACCTTCAATGCGAGTTAGTGGAAAAATTGTGATCTTCAGGCGCCCACGCGATATACTGAAACCCTCATTAGTGAGTAATTGAAGATAAAAACTAAACGGAGTCTGGAATGCAGCATAGCCATCAAGAACTCATTATGGTGTGACAAAAGATTAAGGTGCAGATTACTTTTCTCTGCGGCTATCTCTGTGATCAGTTTAGAACAACATGCGAAATGTTGGTAATGAGTGTGTCGGTGAATTTTTCTTGTACATTGACGATGGCCCTTACTAAAATGTAGTAGTATGGATGTGCTATGGAAATTTTTTTTAGAAGTAACGGGCACCAAACAACATAAAAATCATGTATTTATTTACTCAAATATAGTTTGATAGCAAGACATACAAATAAACCATCGTACAGTTTTCCATGTTTTTTAGTAAATTCAGCTTAAGTCCACAAAGCAGAGCAGTAAGAAAATTGACACGACAGTTGGCCAAAATGAACTTCTATTCGGATCAATCCAAAGTAGATACAAAAGACAAGGAAGTACAAAAGCAAATCTAAAGGATAATCTGTCTCAAATCCGCAAATAGATTCACGTTTTCACTACACATCACTTATGCGACTATTACGAGCTATGTACCAGCTCTAGATTTCTACTATCCCTGTTCCGCTTACCATCACTTTTATATGATGGTCAGGTAGCCAAAAGGTTTAGATTTTCTTAGTTATGATTCAACATGATCTTATTTGCAGACAGAGCTTACAATTATCATAGATGTAAGTCGACAATTCAGCCACTCAGTCTACATTAGAACATGACTTCACATTTTATTATTTGAGAGTCACGACAGGATCTTAATCGTCGATTGAAGATAAGCACAATGAAGTTGAGAAAGTCACACAAAACATATTTAACTTGAACAGAACGTGTAAAACGATTACGAATCTAGCGAGTACAGGAGTGAATAATCAAAATAACACGACGAAAAAACTGCGAATACAGCGATGCATCGACTTGAATTTAGAGGGTGACATAATAACACAACTATGAGCACTAAAAAACAAGTACGAGATGCTCGATAACAAAGTGGTAGAGAGCTCTATGCACTTGCAAGCCAATGAACTATGGAGCTTGATGCGTAGAAGTCACGAGTCATCGATACAATGGGGCACAGATGATGATGAAAAAAACACTAGTGTATTCGCACACTGTAGTTACGGTAAAATAATTGAGGTGCACATTGTAGATGAGTGAAAACAATACCTGACCATGTATTTTTGTAGAGATTTCGATATAGCTTGTTTGAGGTGATGGTTGTGATGTAGTCGTTTGTGATGATCGAGCCATTCATGCATCAGGGATGCACGGTTTAGTGAGTGCAATGTCGTTTCGTGCGCCGTTTATGAAAGCCGCGCTACGTTATTGACTTCCGACATTACCGTCTATACTGTGGATGCTAATTGCCGTATTCGCGCAGATCTTGATCTAGCACGGCCTTAGTGAATGCTGGTTCTGCTGCCATGCCGGTCATGCATGCTCGTAACTCGAATCTAGCATTGCACTTGCACCGATCAAAAGTGCAACGAAAAGAACTGAGCTAAGTCGACTCCAAGACGGCAATCTTGAGATCCTGAGATTACATCACAAACTGTTGCACAACGTACTGACTGAGCAGCACTCATTATGTAAACTATCTCAGCTGAATTTCTAACTATTAGAGCTCTTTACAGCACTACTATAGATTCTAACTCTTAATCGCTTATTATTTACATCTAGCATCAACACACTTAAATGCAGTTATCCATACCACGTTTATTTACGTAAGCAAAATCTACTCCAAATTGATTTGAATTACAACTACAAATTAGTACAAGATGCTCATACATCTGATTAATCATTAGGAATACTTTTTCCTCGTGCATTGTCTTTGATGATTTTAAATGCTCAATTTGTGATGTTTAGCGAGGCACCCTGCACTAGGTATGACAATCTAACTATCTGACTTTGCTAAAGATACGCAACGTCACGGTACAAAACATAAAAACAACACTGAGTAGTGTAATGACTAGAGATGCACACCATCGACACAAAAACCACATGTGGCAAACATACTAAAACCGAATTCAAACGTACATCACAAAATCAACAAAAAAAAGATTAAAAATAAATGATACCTTGTAAGCCAACATAGCACAAAAATCAGGATGTCTACCAAGAGATCGTTTTGACTGAAACGACAGAAATACTTAATCGCGGGAGTGACAAAACGAGACAGTTGAACAACAAGACAAGATGAGATAAATCTGATAGTTGAAAAATTCAGGTACTACACGAATATTGTGAAAAATAGCCGCCAATAAATGATTAATACACACTACATGAAAATATGTATACAAGCACTATTTTCTTACGAACAAGCATGAGGGAGATAATTCAAATCCGACTAATAAGTGATTAATAAAAGACGAATATTATAAGACATCGAACGACGATATAAGCAATCAGAGTAGTAATATAATGGCGGAAAAGATTACGAGAAAGACGCAGATGCAAACACTGATGACACGATTGTCGCGCAGTATATCGCTTATAGTCGATATCCACAAGCAGCCTGATTTAAAAATGGCGATGCCACAGAGCCGCCAAAGATAAAATGCGTCGTCTGTAATACCAGCGCTTACGTCGCATCTTAATAATAGATCCGTACTTCCTCAATAAATATGTGAGCACTTTCGTGTCTACTACTTGCACTCAGAAAACTGTATCCCGCTCAATAGTATAAGCCAACGATCACTTGTTTTTATCGTTACAAAATTCACGTGAAGCACTCAACCTCAATAACAACAAAAGTCAACTTGCCGTGATCTCGTAATATTGTTCTGTATATTGCTCTTACTTTAACTCAAAATACCGTTTGTCCGGTGTTGCGTTTATTCTGTTTCAATATCATTGTAAGTATATATACGCGTTTCTGTTGTTTAGGTAACTTAAATGCAGCACAGCATCAATGATTTGTAATTAAGAATTGTCATAGAGTAAGGAAAAGACTAAAAAACAAACGAGGGGAAGAAAGCGAATCGCACTTATCAAATCAAGTTTAGAAATATTTCGTTCGCCACTACATGCGACAGAGTGCACTATGACAATTGAGCAAGGACATAATACATTCCATGACACATATCTGTCATGTCATTTACACGCATATGACAAGCATCAAATTTACGACATCTCTACTTATTCGAGTCTTAGCCACAAAGACAACATGGCAAAAAACGGGGTAATATCGAAAGTTTATATAAGAATATCGAGCGACTACGATGTTCTTACGAAAGACAAAGATATAATAAAGATAAATACGTAGGAAATCAAATTCTGGAGTACAGAGTAAACAGAGATTAAAAATAAAGTAACTGAAACTATACACGGAGACGTGCAGAAATCAAAAGAAGACCAGTCAAAATATTGATAACGATATGCAAATGAAGGAATACAATTAATAACGTGAAAAAAAGGACGTGATTAAATTGATGTCTGAGCATATTATGGACGCAACTATATAAAATATTTGTCATACAACAATGATCGAGGAGGTGACTCATAATAAGCAAATCGCACACATAAAACCAGACTTATAAAACATACCAGGTGCACCCATAACCTATCAGTCATGAATTACAAAAACCATCATATATAATATAGCCACCAACAATCTACAATATACCGTACCCCACACAAGACCAACACATACACACAAAAATCAATTAAATTCGAGCACCCGACATACAGCGCACAACATATAGGTGCAACACAAACTGACACTTTAAATCGAATCGAACGTTGCGAAGATCCGTATGGTGTACCATCGAGGAATATTATGTTACAAACCGCGCTTTTCAGGTTTAGTACGATCAGCGTAGATTCGCGTGTGTATTAGATTTACGACTCGGCCCATAAAAACATTTGTGAATTGAAATAACCATTGTGATTTGATTGATTTGTAACAAACGCCGAAAATAGGTCACCAATAGAAGTAATTTTCTGTAACACATACACCAAACAGAAGAACCCGTTTTTGGGCAAGCCGAAAAATAAACAATCAAATAACGTCTGTGTTTTCATCTTGGCGCTTTGGACACGGCATTTATCAGCAAAAATATTCAGGATCAATGGACGTGTTCACAAGCATGAGTAGTCGTTTCTCATTTGTCGTGAGAATCTTCAGGATCCGGTGCTATACTAGACTAATTCGATCTTCATGAAAGTTCAGTACGATCTTCATTCCTGGTTCGTAAATAGCATTCGATAACATCTAATTGCAGTTTCAGATGATACTATATACTTGTACTCATCGAAATAAGAGCAAAATATACTGTGCGAGAAACTTTAGATTTAAACCACTATAAAGATCTGGAATAACAAGACAAATAAACGCGCGTGCTATGTATCTTTGACATTTTCACTCAAGCAAACGGTGCCGCGGACTCAAACGATGTGACCCGATGGTCTGTTCTCTCAAAATCATCGGAGAGAAGAGTCCGACACGTGAGCCTATCGTCATACAGTTGCCATCGATTGTGTGACATCATATCGGAGATAACGATGAGTTCGAGCGTCTGCACACTAGATCTCAGTTCGATAAGGGGGTACGTGGGGGGTCTGGGCACACAGCAATAGTCGATTGCTCTAGGTCATTGATGTCTTGTCACAAATACTGATGTTGATTGCTGACAGGCATCGAGTGGTTTAGTTCATGTTTGCCTATGAAACATATAATGTAAATTGTTGCGTTATGACTGTTGATTCTATTTTGGCCTTTTAGCATTTTGCAAATCAATTATTTGATTGTTAATTATGTGTGGGTATGAATTGGACAATATTCATTGTCATTCTGAGATTTAAGAAATTATAGAGGTCAACGAAATTGGGAACTCCTTTTAAATTCTGACAAACATACAACTTATACAATCTGAGACATAATCAGGCACTCAGATAAACAAATTACCAATGCGAACGAAGAGACTATAATCATCATTTTACCAATATTAATTATCTAGTAAGCACAACGAACTATACATAATAATTTACCAATACAATGTCTCGATAAAAAATCAGTGAATATGAGAATTTAAGTCAGAAATATTGTACTATACTCTAAGTATCAAGAGATGCATGGTGTGACCGGTAGAGGTAGATGCAAGAATCATTGTATTCATTTGAGATTCTTAGAGAATAAATGTATGGATAGTAGCGTTGATCTTGAGGTGCGATTCTACGTAGCAACATAGTCATCAATGAATAATGACCCATAGAAAATCAGCGCTCCGTAAGACGGAAACGTGACAGAAACGCCATGCTACACCAAGAAACCAGACCACGAAGCGCAACGATAGTACACATGCGAGACGAACACAGTCCAAACCTTTACACAACACACATCCTACTGAACATTCACTAATAGAAAAGAGAAGATACATCATTTTCGTCGCGTAAACACGTCACCACTTCCGCCAATTTATTCTATAAATGAGAGAATAATGACGAGAATAAATATTTGCATGGCCTCAACTACATCTGTACCGATGAGAACAATTATTCAGCTTTCGCATAGGTGCGCTTGCAAATAGATATCTTGTGACGAACTATTTCGCTTTATTCTGAGACAATCCGCGATAACAACATATTGTGCTTTGGCAGTTATACTCTGATGTGTCATATCTCGAACCTCAACTTTTCGGGCTGATCAGCTTAGAGTCAATTTGTGCTGCGTTAAGCTCTGCACATTCTGCGCTTTTGCTATCTGGCTATATGGATGTTGCGAGTTTGCTCGTTTGATGCGCATTTTCATTTTTGAATTCATAATTTTTTACGGTTCTGCGGAGGTTCTGACTTTTAGACATAAAATACTTGAACAAGATATCACATCGTACGCACGATATAGCACCCAATCTCAATGACAGAATTGTAGAACACTCGAACACAACGCATAACATAAAAACGTCCGAGAGAACCAAAGTAACAAGATATTCGGCTGCAGAGAGAGTACACCAGTGAGCAGCAAAAAGAGAGAGTAAGAGAAGAACCAGAACCGAGAGAGAAGGAGAGCCGACAGTAGCAAAGACAGCCACTCAATACAGCTACGAATAAATCGAGTAAGATCCTGAGCAATACCGAACACAAGCAATTAAACGCTGCTTGGCATGACGCCCAATATAAGGTTCAAACAGAAGAATGAAAGATAATGGTTGAGTAAGCCACGCGACCCAACTCCTACCAAAGTATATGAAGAATTGACCTTACAATTATACAAGACTAACTTATTTAATAAATGAAGAACGCTTAAAATCATGCAGCTAAACATATTGAAAAAAATATATATTATACAAAATGGAAAAAAGATGTATTCAATTCCTATGATCACACATTTTGCAAACATTCTCCAAGAAATACATATCAATCTCATATCTTCACCTATATTCACATTTAATCACGTGCCGGATCCTAACCCGCTAGCATCATCACTCCACAAACAAACACAACACCTAAAGTCTTTGGTTTCTTCGTCCCAATTTAAGACTCTTCTTACCCACTTACCTAGCCGACCCACCTATGCCATACAATTATTTCTTCTCAAAGGATCATAGGAATATTGACGTTCAATATTTGCGTAGCTATGCCATAATAGCGCTGCAGTGGCAAACTAAAAAAATGAAATCAATTGCACAATTAAGATCACCGCGATCGAACAAAACAAAAAAAAACAACAACAACAATTGCGATCACAACATCTCGTTAAAAAACATAAAGAAATCACAAACACATAATAGAGATTGAAAGATTAGTTATATTAACTTAATGGGAGTGCATCAATAAATAGACTGAGTACGAAAGAAGACAAGTCAGCTATTTATACTCAGGCTCCGCATATTTTACATAACTAGTGACGAATTATTTCCACTTGCATCATAATCAAAGAATCCTACAAACACATATATTCTTCAATTAGAAAGATTGTCTTTCATCTTCATATCGAGAAACAAACGAATACCAACATAAAGAGACAAGAGTGAAATGGAACAACCTTGAGACATTTGCACAGCATGCAGCGATTCTCACCATCACTTGAAAAGTGGCGCACTAGGATTTAGAGCATGTATGCTCTCGCGCACTAATGTGCACGATTAAATAACTCAATAGACGATGGTTTAAGCAGCAAAGGTCCATCAACCACGAAGCAAAACACATGACTCAAGTAGGAAGTATATTATTAACAAGAGATCAAAAAATAGAAGACGCGCGACGAGTCTCAGCGCCGAGCAAGTGAGTACGAAATTCAAATTGCGCAAATAGATAAAGGATAGAAGTTTCAGCTGCAGTTTCAAGAGACTGAAAAGCTATTGCAATGTTAGAAAAAATATATTCTCGACATTTCTCGATCTTATACGGCATTTCTATTATTTTCGCAGTTTGAAATCAATACTACTATCTTGAGTCTCGTTTGAGGCTGCTATTATCGTATTTTGTCGTCTATCTTGAGTGAATAATGCGATGCGTGTCTCAGTTAAGAAAAAGCCGCTGTCTCTCGTATGCTTTGCCTATGACGTTAGAAGATCAGCTGACTCAAAGAAATACAAGCATTGTCACTTAGTATGCACACCAAAGCGAACAAAAACCTGTATCTATCAAATCATAATTACAATGAAAAGACACGAACAGACAAGCCTGCAAAGATCATGTCAACCAATGATCCAAAAGAGAGACAACACGAACAAGTGCAGAAAAATTGTGCGCATAATCGCATGAATCCATCATGAGAGAGCTACGATTGATGATATAAATGACTGGCATGCAAAATGCACATCCACTAACTACTGGATACGCACATCTACGAAAAACCAATGAACATGACTCACGAGCCACACAAGTTGACTACACACACTTGCACAACCCACCATAAACATCAGATCGCAATCTCGTTTCACGATTATCACTTGCAAATCCACCATGCTCGTTGCACTCTACACGTCAGATAATCTGAACAATCTAGATACTTTAGCTGAATCACGCATGCGAGTATTCAATCAAGAACTGTTCAAACATGAGAAGAAATAATTAATCGATCAAGACCGGCATTGGCATAGAGCAATAATTAGAAAATACAAATGATTAAAAAGCACCACACACCGTTACTGATCGAATATCGACGTTTACAATGGTTAGCCAATGGAGATTCTCGAACTACGACAGCATATCTATCGGTCAGTTTGACGTTAGCTTCAGGGATTGATCGACTTCTGAGATATATTCGGTCGTAATACGTGGAGGTGCAAGCTTCTGAGTTCAGAATATAACTCGAGCAACTCAGAAATCTAAATCTCAGAATTTATTGCGGGAAGCCCTCAACAAAGACAACAGAACCAGAGACGTCACTTAACGTAGACTATCGTCGCGCACCAGCAACGAAAAAACGAGCAGATCCAATCCAATTTGGTCTACATTTAAACGACCAGAGCTCACGCTAACATTCTGTCATTATTGTGCTGCCAATTGTTGACTAATCCTGTCATTACCAACAATAATATATATTGTTTTGACTCAGTTATAGGCGTGCATGTAGTTAAACATATGCATTAGGTATATTTGAATTTGCTTCTTTCTGATTCTGTGCATTTTGGTGTGCGTGGTGAACTATGCTATATCTATAATGTCATTGCTTATTTGTTTATTTCTTACTTCACGAGGAGTGTCCATGGTATTTAGCTTTTTCTAGTCTAAGTAGTTCTCTTTTTCTCTGTTTCTCGCTTCCAATATAGCGTTATCTATGTTATACTACCTACTCCTCTGTCTAGTTCTGTTTGGTTCTTAAACGTTCACGAGGGCTGTCAGCTACTCTTGTAACATGTCATTCGTATGTTTGGTCAGATCGCCGCCGTCGCCCCATACAAATAAAATTAACTATTACGTAAAAATTGTTGCAAGACGCACCCGATGACACCTAAATAACAAAATCAATTCTTCATTACACAGATCATCACGTTTTGTGCTGCGAATCAGCTATTCAATCTTCAACACTTCGTTCGTCATCACTTCTTTTTTCTCTTGTTCTCCAGTGCTCATTGTCAAATATGCACCTAAAGATTCGATCATTCTTGGCTTATCTCTTTGCATTCGAATTAGTGAACAAAATGAACGACACCAAAGTATAAATTTATGCCACAACGGACAAATTCTGAATCTCAGCAATCGAAATAAATCTAACCTCTAAATAATTCTACAGGTATGATGAATTTTCGTCTATCGCGAGTTTATTTATAGTATTATTAGTTTGCGCCTGGTCATGAGCTATTTCGACACTCTGCGTTAAACAATTGGCAGCTATTAGTTGAACCTGAACTGATTAAGACATTGCTGTTTACTCGCCTCACGACATTTTGTAAGAGCGCTATCAACCTATTGATTCAATAATACAAAATGCTGTTTCTATCTTTTCCAAACGCATGTTGTGTTGTATGTCACAGCATGTTTTCTGTATCTCTTTCACTTTATCTGACTTATCCTCCTACATCGTTGGTTTTTCAGACATAGTTGGTTAATTGTAACTATTAGCATACATATTGTTCCTTGTACGCATATATACTGATAGGATGTGGTATTCTATTGATCGCATCTCCATACCTTCCTCTGTAACTATTAATGTGTGTAGAGTTCTACTTTTGTCGAGCCTACCATACTACCCTGTGGCTACACAATAAATATAATCGATTTACTTTTTCATGCGCCAGTTAATATATTCCCGGTAATTCTTATTGAGACTCAGAATAAATCTTCCGCCAACGACGTAGAGTTCATTTGATGATATCGTTATTTTTAGATGAATACGTTCATGGCGCACACCTGTGTTGATGTTGTGTGTGATTCTTTTGATTGAGTGGTTGTGTAGTTGTGAGGTGTCCGCTGTAATGTTATTGTGTGTGTGAGGTAGCTCTATAGCTAGGTCGATGTAGAGTGTCGTCCTAGTTGTTGTGCTGGGACAGTCAAGACGCATCTATCTTAGGTCCGAGATATTGTATCGACCCCTTCGAGCATCAGCAAATTGAAATATCGCTCGCTTTATCGGCAAATTTCAAATGTGCGTCCTCAAGGCAATGATATGAAAATGGACATCTACCCGAGGCGACTGCGAAGCCTAGATAAATCAAATGTTTACAACTTCGAATCAAAATAGTGTTCTGGGCCAAGCAGATTAGCCCAATTGCATAGAAAAACGTGATTTAGCAATTCAATTCATAAATCGAAGTGAACAGTATAAAACAAATAGACCAACCGAACTTAAAATATAAAACAGCTAGCACACAAGACACAACAAACAAATACATCACAAATCAAAATCATATAGATCAGACCTAATTTCGCATGCAATACAATAATCATGCGTCCAACGCGAATAACAATACGATCTGACTGTTTAGGATAGCATACAGCAAAATATATGCTCTTGTATTCGGCTGACTTTTGGTGTAAAACTTTAGTCCAATGGGGAGCGAAAACTCCTATATGTGTATTGGGTTATGATGTACTTATAATTACTCTTACCAATGTTCTAAGCAATTTCATCTTCATTGCTTAGCTATCTGTTATTATACATGAATTTTCTGTAGTGTGATCACAGTGATTTAGATGCTTAACATTCCTGTTCTTACCGTGTGTCGTAAGCGTTTTAAAAGCCATGCATTGATGTGAGTGATATTTTCTCTTGGCACTGTATACCAGTTTTAAGTCAGCCATTCGTGATATGTTCTAGTTATTAAGTCTATTTGGATGATCTAATCTGTTAGACTGTTGTGAATGTAGTTCTATTATGTGGAGCTTATGACTTGAATTGCCTTATTGTGCTTTGTGATTTTTTCGTTTAATTGATAACGTCGAGTCACGATTGATATTTGTTGCACCTTGGTGTATATAGTCGGTTATGTAACAGCTACTCTAGACATATTATTGCATTTACAACCTATTGAAGTTATAGTGATTTTATTCACGCAATTTACATAATACAAGAAATATGCAATAAAATACAACATTTGAAATGACAAATATTCTCAAGCATTTTTGAAAACACTCAGAAAAAACCAGAAATCATTGTTTGAATGCAAAACGAATTTCATAGCTGAACCTCAAAATAAAGAACAACAATAGAAACAGTGATGATGTCACGCCAGTGCGGATAAAACACCATCGAATCAATCTTAATCGACAGGAGATATTCAAAGATACACTGCAGACAGTCGACCATACACAGCAATCACCAATATCGAAGATAGGCGTGTTGCAGTCCTAGAAGATCGACACAGCAATAGCCATCATCTTGATCAGTTGTAACTAGAGGCCTGTCTGACAGACTACCTGTAACGATGCATATCGAACTTCTCGACGAATCTGTGCGATAGCTCGATGCGAGACAACCAACCATACACTGAAACCAATGAAAACTACGATTGAGATGAGAAACAGTCGTTAATAGCTATGACACTTACTTGTATCGCTAACACTCGGCTGTAGAATATTGCAAATATATGTACATCAGTTGCTTTGTCTGCGTTGCATAGTTTATGTCTTGTCTCTAATGTTCAAATGCAGATCGTTTTTGTCGTTATTGAAACGAATTGAGCGTCGATAGGTATTCAATCACTGACACATGTATTATTACGGTATATGACAATTATGACGGGCGTACTGCAAGATTTTTGTCCTTGAGTTCATCTGCTTCGGTTTATGCATTAATGAGCGTCCTCGCTTTCTTTTGTACTTTTGTATTACGGAATTTTGATGATAACGAAATATAACGATATATTACCGTGAAATATCGCCGCTTTTTTTTGTGGTGTTTCAGGACATTACGTACCAATGAACGTAAACACGTTAAGAGGAGATCGTTGTTTTCTCAGATGGTACACGTATGATTACTTGTTTGTATTTCGTACGTTGAGGTCTTTCTCTTCCGAATTTCACCACTACTTGAAATCTACTGTGCTCGTTTCTTATATTCGGCTTTGCCTACACTACAAGGAGTCGTCTAACCCAAGTTAACGTTGCGTTCAAATTAAACCGGGCAAAATACGACAAGGCAGCCGACACAGCGCAGCCAATATCTGCACAACAAACACGCAGCGCAACAACATGCCAAGCCACGCAGACCCCATTTCCCAAATTTCACGCCCATGCGTTCGCAAACATAGGCGCAAAGCGAATGGACACTGTTTTGCTTCTACTTTCTCTAGGACCTTGATTCTTACACGAAGAACAATGAGGCATCATGTCATTTGATACTCTTATTCCAGATAATCCGCAACTTATAATATTACTGCCCTTTCTTCATTATATCGACTATGTACGCTATTTATTGTGAGCTATGCTATATTACTTTGGTATTCTCCATTGCGTCTATACGCTGCGCGTGACAGTGTTTAGAAACAAGAAAAACTTAAGAGCGATCAACATGTGATGATAATGTGTGACTATATTACTATTCAGTTACTGCGCGAGAAAAACAACTACATATGCAACAACAATTTGATATATCATACATTTTGGATCTATTCATTATGTGAAAGACATCTCCGTTACATCTACTTGGTTCAAATCTTTGGATTATTCACTCGATATTCATCCTTTCATCATTGTATGTGTATAACTGCTGTTATTTTTCCATTCTAATTCATTTTTCTAATACAATAATGATATTCACCTGTTTTGTAGATTTATATGATTATGTTTTTGTTTATATTTCTTATGACAATTTCTTGCATTGCCTTGTAGAGTTATTGTTTGAAAGAGTTGATCTGATTTTTATTCTTTGCTTAGTGTATGTCTTTTTCCTTAATGGTACTACTGATATTTAATCAATGGATCTAATCTTCGCCAGGCTGTTGGTATTTCGAGCGAGCAATAGCAAAAATTATGAGTGATATCCAGCCATATTTGGTCCCAGGGACATCAATAAGGATTATATCACCAAACACCACAAAATGTTTAGTTTTGATACATATTTTTACCGTTAACAAAAATCCTAATTTGCGACACAACCACAAAACAGATGAATAATTAATGCTTGTTTTTCCCAATAGCCAAATATGATTCCTTCCAATTTCAGGCGTGAAACCTATATGTATATGAAAAATGTTTCGAAGTTGCGACACAACTGATTCCAAAAGAAGCTAAAGGAAGAAATGAAGATAAAATGCTAGTCAATCGAAACCATTTGAAAAAGAATTTAAAGAAATGATATTATAAAACAAAAATTAGTCCTAAATTTATAAAGAATGTTATCGAAGTGAGAAGTTTAAATAAAAATGATAGACAAAATATTCACGAGAAAAAGATTCGATATATATTGAAAAAAAAAAATAAAGAGAAAAAGATCATTATTGAAGAAAGCCAAGAAACACAGCGTAAGTACTAAACATGGAAGACAAAGTTCGAGAGTTATAAGTACCATCTGAGAGAAAGCGGAACTTTCAAGTCATTCAGGAATTACAGTAGTAATCCTTAGATGGCAATCAAACACACATACATTAGTGTAAAGAACACAACTATCGATATGTGTCCTTGTTCGCAACCACATATCAGTAGTTCAGAAAATACAATTTCATAACTCGGATGTGTGGTGACTTAGCGCACGGAACTGTGTAACTGGATAAACTCTAATTTAAATAACAACTAGCTTCGTCTTGCTACTTTTCGACTCTATTTTTTATCATCTGTCTAATAAAACAAATATTGTTTAACAAAGATTGTGTTAATATGTATGATATTATGTATTTAATAATTATACATTTATATAAAAGTATAACTAAGATGTGCACAGAAATCAATGTCATTATCCGGCTAAATACATAAAACAATGATCCTATGGTAGTACACATGCGATATGTCTGCCGTCCGGCTTCAATAAATTCTCTCAAAGCGGATAGTAGGACATGCATGATTGTGCCGCGTGTTTGACATATGAACTCTCGAAATTGAGTACCTGGATGCGAGCCACTGATGAGGTGATTCGGACTCAGAAATGATACTCTGTGCAGTACGCAGTTCCAACTGCGATATAGCGACGTGACCTAGAAAGAGGCGTGCTCCGATAGTTTCCATACAACAACACGCGTTAGGCATTGAGAGAAGCTGCCATGTCGCATCCTTAAATTTCTGTTCGGAAATCAGATATACGGATCATCTGAAACGATCCATCTTTGTTGGATGTTTCGTCATGGACAGGTTATTCAATCAACCAATGACCTATACGTTTGATGCCTGCCTTGAACTCAGTAGGTCTATCATGACGACCAATTAGTGATTTCGACCAACACATTGCTTGTGTTCTCTAAGTGCTCTCCATCGCTGCAGGATGTGCAATCATCACTCCACTATGTCTACGATAGCACTTTCATTCACGTCTGAGCACGTGAAGCTATGGACTGCAGTCGCATTTAGCTGACTATAGACCAGGAGGCACACATTTAAATGAGTCACAATTGGCATAGGGTGACAACACTATTGAGACACGAAGACAGTCTGACAGTCTAATATTTCTCTATAGTAAACTCAACTTCTTTATATTTGACATTCTTCGGATTGTCGTATATCGAGTCATAAATATCGATTTCACCATTCAAATATACATACCTTCTGGAGATAGTTGGTCCGAGAGTAAAAGCAGAAAATATCATGTTTCAATTCTCTAGAAATATGAGTCAGTATGGAGAAACGATAATCAGAATCTTCAGATCAATTTTGCGAGCACCTAAGAATATGTATATAATCAATAACGATTCTAGATAGAGATCGATATTTCGAGTATATATTATTTTTATCGTCTGACTATTTAACATGTAGTAATAATCTGATTGATGCATCACTCTTTTCTGTGAGCTATGATCGATGATTGACCAACCGTCGATGACCCTCATCGCAGTCCCAATACCTCGAATCGTGATATCACAGTGATACCTCGACTGTATCGCACTCATAACTGCCCAATCGACACTGATCCAGTGAATAAGGAGATCTCGATTGCGACGTGACTACCACCTGCATTGCAACATGTGCACCATCAAGCCACGGACACGAGATGATACACAATCACGATAAAGTCCTGATAATTAACACGAGCAATCAAAACAAGCACCACAGGTACACCTGACAATTACAAACGCGTACAAGAAATTAATCTACATTGAAAAGACCAACAGACAGCCAAACATACATTCAAAACTCAGAAACTATTCAATAATATGACTCTCACGGTTCATAAACAAATACTAGGCTACTACAAACACTTATACAATATGCGAGAGACACAAACGGTGGTTTTCCGATGGTACTATTCACTAAACCGGATCTTAAAGTATTATTGGCTTAAAGGCAAATAGTTTACGCACTAAGATTAGGTTCTATTCCGTGTGTTCAACTCATTCGGAAATAAATTTCTATACGGTCTGATAACGAACGATCTTCGACATAGTTGACTTTCTACATATTATATATTGCATCGTTACAGAATACAACCAAGTTATGGAGACCATCTATATTTGACTTTAGATGCATATTTCGAATCAATTGTATTTATGTTCTCGACGAATTCATTCATGTTAGACAAATAATTTATAATTAATCTAGCTAAAATTACCCTTTTCTCTTTATTGATTTCTATTTCTTCTTGTTACAGAAAAAAATATCAAACTTTTACATATCTGCCAATTAATATATTTATTCAATTATCCTCAAAAAAAAATCTTTCACTAATCAAGCCAGAAATAATAATACATCAACCGTAGAAGATTAATGGAGAAAACACATTCGAAAAAACATACAACTTACGCTGACAACAAACAGTGACAATATTAGTGTCATAATTCAGCCATGACATTTAGCAGCTTCAATTCGCATGTTATAAGCACGAGAGCATATTTGCAAATATCCTGATAGTTTGCACTACTTCGATCATAGCACTATTATTTATTACGTAGACTAGTCTTCCTAAATTGCATGTGAACTTAGACTCAAGATTTATGAGGACTTAAATCTCTCTAATCTTATTATTGAAAGCGTGTTGTGTATGACACAGCGCTGAGTTAGTTTCATAGATGCTCATACTGTGAATATCTAGTGTTGTCACTTTGAGACTCTGATGTAGTTTGCGCGATCTAATGACTAATAACTCGTAACTCCGATTTTGTTATATTGCGGTTGACATCGTAGTGCGAATTCGATAATCACATATCTGACTAACGAATAATATTGAGATTGTGCGCTGTGTCGGGCGATCCATAATTGCTTATTACAGTCAAACGACCATTATTACTCCACAGGTCGTGCGCGCCAATAATACATAACGCAGTTTGTTATCTATGTTCTGTACTCAAGTGCCTTTACATCGCTTTGCATTGGCTTCAATTACCCCAATTCCAACGTCTTGCTCTATGTTGTTTGGTAATTTCCTTGGTTTATTTGTTCTTCATTGAGTTTTCTATACCTCCACGCCCAATTTTGCGTATATCTTCTCTTTGTTTTCAGCCCGTCTCATTCCTTTTGGCGCTCAAATATTAAGCTCAATTTAGCATCGTTAAGATGTCGTTCTCCATCATTCTCCTTTAGAGACTCACATTTGCTTCAAGCGTTTCGTGTCGAGTGTCTTCATGCTCGAATGTACCAACGATCATGTACCCAGTAATTGGTCGCAGGCCGTCTATTGCACCCATGTAACTGCAAGAGTTACGGTCTTCAGTACGGTTATAAGGACTCTTGGGTCGTGCTTGTCACGCACTTTGAAATATGTGTTTGGATCCATCGTATGTTTTACCTTTTATGTCTTAGTCTCAAACTATCTCTGTGTGATCATGTTCTGAGATTTCGCCTTTACTTCACTAACGTTTCTCGACTTTGGTATATTGTAAGATTTTTCCTCGCTCTTATGTAGTATCCGTATGCTGGTCGATTTTGGTTTTTTTTTTGTGTCTTTATTATGTACGATAATCGTGCTAGTGGTTTCTATTTATTTTTACATAGTCGTCTATAGTGATGCTAATAGTGTACTTTAGTTTTCCATATGATAGTCGTATCAAGACCGCAATGTGTTTGTATGTGGATATTTAACTTGCGAATCGAGTCTTCGAACACCAATTGATCTCGGTAAACATTTCTGAGTATTAAAACACAACTTGCTGAAGCTAGACGCGCGTCTAAGTCACATAGTCGAAATGACATGTAACAATTTCTATAGGGAACGTCTCTACACTAACAAACACTAAAACGCCTGATTTGTTTTAACTTGTTTCGAAACATGATTGACTTTATTAAAATTGTCTTATTTTCATATGGATTTATGTTCTCAAATCAAGTTATGTACACTTGAAGTTACAAATTTCGAGTGTACAATCCTGATATACGAGGAGGCGCAGTAATTGCTTTTTGTAGTTCTAATTCAATGTTTAAAGACAAACTCGTGAATCAGTAGTAATGGTTTAGCTTGTTGTTATAGTAATTGGAGGCGAAATATTCATGATCCGATGTGCCTAGTTTTACTCATCTCGAGCGAGATAATCTTTGAATGATCGAGTTATAACATACGTGTGCCTTCTCTGCTATTTCTATGCTCATCTCATGTCTATCTTCAGATCTACGTTTGTGTACTATCAATTCTTATGGGAGCTAGTTATATTTTCTCAAGATGTTTGCGTCAATTCTATTTCATAGAATTTGTTCTAAGTCCATCATGTTACGTGTTTTCCAAGAGGACTGCTATTTTCATATTAGATTGCTGTTACTTCGGATGTTACGAAATCGTCAATATCGTCTACTAATTAGTATTGTCTGTGTATCTGGCTCATACATGGACTAAGTCGCGAGAGTACACTTGCAAAGTGAATTCTCGCTCCACAGTCACATAAACAGTGTCAAAAACCGTCAAGCTTTTATAAGTGTTCGGAGTTACTATTTCTTCATATGGCGAACCAGTTCGGCAATTTTGAGAATGCATCTTCACTATAAAATTTTGTATTGAGAGAGGGGAGGTCAGTATTTATTGAACCGATGACATATAACCAAAGACAAGTCTGGAGAATAAATAACATAAAGACATAATCTACAGAGATTACACCAACACTCAAACATAAGAAGACGAAACTCAAAACGCTTTGGCAGTCAGAGTACTGGAACAATCTAGAGCGCGACAAAAACCGCTCAAATTCTGATTATTACAACTAGCAAAAACCTGATCATGACGCTAAACAGATCAACCAGGTTATGCTTCTGATTCCAAGAAAAAAAACAAACAAAATAATTGCAGAGTTTTGCAACCTGCTTCGAGTATTTAGTAACATTCCATCTTAGACAAACAATGAATTCCAAATTGAGAGGCTACTTTTTCAGTCATATGAAATATTGGTCCGATTGACAGTAACACTAAGTGAACATTTGATTAGAATTTAATGTCACTGATGCGTATTGCTTCCCCATCAGTAAAACTATCAGAACATTTATGAGGATAAATACAGTGCGCATGTTTCCAATAGCTAATACATATATTCGTGAAGATTGCAAACGTATAGAATAACTATATCTATGATGCTATGCTATTCATTCTGGATTTTGTATCCACGAATAGCCATTATATAGTAGTTGTATTGGCTTTTTTTTTTTTTGTGATCATTCTTGTGAGTTGATTTGTTCCAATCGATTTTAGAGTGAATGTCGACGTCGACCTGATGTTATTGTCAATCCAAGGTCGAAAGAGTGATCAAGAGATCGAAAAACGAGCTAGAGTGACTGACAGAAAAGAGCGAAGAGCTGAGAGCAATACGAGCAAAAGCAGAAATAGCCTGAGATGCGATCAGAACACTTCAACGCTACGTGAGAGATGCAATGTAGAGAGAGACCGATCAATACACACATTAGCGCGTGCGGCGTGATCTGTGATCTAAAATCCAGCTCGTTTATTTAATTAGATTATATCACTAACATTTATGTATGGCAAACCAGCGGGCGAAAAAAGGGGGGCACCCTATGAGGGCACGAGGGCGGGTAGAAAAGGGGGGGGGAGGGGTACGAGGGGGAAAAGGGGGGAAAAAGCATAACAAAAAAAGTTAATTAACAATTTACGCCCTTCATCAAAACGCGTATCATAACTACAGTATATAATGTTAGACGTAATGCATATGTTCCACGATGTACGTCGTAGTTATACGAATTGGTATATTTGACGTCCTATGAATCATGTGGTAACTATATAACGATGCCCATGTTGCATCCATTGCGAGCTAGCCGATTTATTGTCGAATACACAATACAAAAGCCATTATCTGTGCGCGCCGGAGTAGCTGCCGAGTCTAAATAAATACTATGCTCTCAATGCACTTTTCTATCTGATGACACCCATCAGTGTGCCAGCATTAGACAACTTGCTTCGATTTCGAACTATTTCATCATTGATAAATACCAAATCTGCATATGACAACATAATACGTACATACACGAGACAATAAGAAATAGAAGAAACACTAGCACTGAACAACACAATACGGAACACTACAGTTACATGACGAGAATAGAATTCTTATTCAACACACATTAACTACTCTTCGTTTAACATAAGATAGCATAGACAAACTCTGTCATTCAAATCGAAATATGTACTCGTCTATGTATATAAAATGAGCAATTAGAATCAAGAGTACGATCCACCCCATTTTTTATTCATATGCTGCATTTAGCGATGGAAACTGAATGCAAAAGTACAGTCCATAGTTACTACTATGATCGGCCATTTGAGCTTACAACAAGCTCAATCTACTCAATTAGTCAATACGCATCGATTGCACTAATATGACGGAGTCTTCCAACTCACATGCCACTATCATACATCAAGCGCGCAGTACTATATCGAGATATCGGATATTGTCAACCAAACATAGCGACGAATATTCGATACATGAATTTATATATCTTGTGCGATGCAGATGATGAATTTGATATGTTTCATTTCTTAAAAACAATACAAATCAGCAACTAATATAATTGTGATGTGGTGTAGTAGTGAGATTTAGGAGAAGCGCGACAAACAATAACATATTATCTCCAATTTATATGTATACTGATTTTAGGATTTGTAATTCTTGGGCACCTCATATGCTAATGAGTTCTTTATTAACCTGGCTAACAATTTCTAGACCCGTCATATGAGCGTCTCAGCTTAGGTCAATCCCTGTTATCTAGCATCTAACCTGTTCTGATCCACTTTAGTACTAGGCAAACTCGCATATGGTTCATCTGATATCAGTACAAGTCCACGAAAGACCCATAAACTTTTCACAATCCATGTACACTACTTATTTAGCGCCTCTTTCCGTAGAATTGGTATTACATATCCCTAGCGAGTAGTGCCGCGCTTCTTCATCATCTCACAAATTTTCACTCCTCAATTTAATGCCAACCGAATTAGTATTGCTTGTCCTGATCTTAGATGCGAGCTGGTGATAGATGCCATACCATACCAACCATAGTCATGCGCTGCGCACGTCGTGCGCGCAAGAAAAGGAATTAAACAACCGGTTTCTCGACCTAATAGACACACCACTAATAAATAGAGCATCAGCAGCATTGCAAGACAGAAAAAAGCAAAAAACCCGTTTCTGAATCCGAAGTGCGACTTACAAGCGTCGATCAAATCTGAACCGGTTTATCCATCAGCATGCTAAACCTAGATCGACATAGCAATTGTGAAAACTTCCGTTTAAACAGACAGTTCGAGTAGACCTGAGTAGAACATTATTTTATGATACTAGTTGCGCAACACTATACAGTCTTACGCCTAGTTCTCGCTAGCCGCTTAGTTCTGCGGTAAGCAGCGCCACATTTCATATCTTCCCATACACACTAATCATACAATGTGTCGACAATTGTCGATAGTGCATCGCAACCACAAATATCCAACGACACAAAATGATGTAGAATACCTCGAGCGTAACCGCTGGGCTAAACTCATATGGCAGTGACGCACGCGACTCAGCAATACCTCATAATCTCATATACCAGTGGCTACACAATAAGCATCTACGCGATATGCGACTATTAATCCAATCATCACTGCAATTCAGAGGTGAGCATCTCATTATAACATTATAGTAAAATTATCTCTGCACCTCGCGATACTGTCCGCACACTCCCAATGACGGTCGATTCATAGTATGGGACTATCTGCTATCGTTAGAATCATGGACCAGCCCCTAAAATCATCTTGACTTTCGTAGGGACTTTATATGAAGGTTGATAAATAGCTCAGATAGCACACATACTATCACTCGCGTCGTAGATTGATTATGACTTGTAATGTTATCAACTGTGGCTCTCTCTAGCTACTGTCGTTAACAAATCGTTACATCGCTATTAATTATGCACAAATCGCGAGCATGCTGCTTACACCATCAAAACACCAAACTCAACATCAACTCATCAGGAGAGGGGGGAGGAGGGAGTTTGGAAGTGGCGGGTGGGAAACAAGTTGCGCGTATGACATCCTTGCATGACTCATATCGAAGCATGAACAACTATATCTCATGACATCACTCTACTGTCAGTTTGTGCCTCAGCATGGGCTCGAGAAGACGCTTGATAGCCTAACTTCATGCAACGTTGACCTTCATACAGTGCTTCACATATGTCTCTATCGGTATATTTTTGTCGATGTTTCGCGTTGCATCTTACGAAATAATTTAGATTCTAGTTTCTGATTTTTAAGTTCGAGCGTACAGACTCTCGTGTTGCCATTTGCACGAAACCATATTTTGTTTGTGTCACGTGTCGACACAAATTAACAGATAGGCTCAGTCTCTTTGTCCGTGTAAACGTCATTTTTGGTCTTCGCGCGTCATAAAAAGTGATATGATCGATGACATGTGTGCACAATGGCTGCATTGTATGTCGAAGGCTTAGTACAATAATGAGTGTTAGGTACTACAGTGCACTACCTAATATCAGACGTTGCTAAATGATTTAGCTAATTTCAGTTTGAGGCGCAGAAAGAGCGAGGACAAATTATAATTACAACAACACATACACAAATGCACGATTATCATCATAGACGAGAAGAGGAAATTACTGGCGAAACAACAGCTAACACAATCATTGTAATGTATACGACAATATACTAAATGACAAGTTATGCTATAATAAAAATACTTAGTAACATTTCCAGTGGTAAGTAGCCGTACATCAGGCGTGTATAGCTAGCATAAAAACCAGAGTCTATTATAGCGGTGGTGCGTCCGTAGTGTACCGTGACGATACTTTCTGCGGCATCATAACAGCTTCTCAGTATCATATTGGCCATTAAACTTGTCACTAAGTCTTTTCAGTCATCATATTTCATTTACTGTACAATATTTTAATTCATATTCCGACAATTTCGAATATATTTAGCACTTTTCACTCACATTCTATATTACACAATACTCTTCATAATCTACATTCTTTCAATATTTTATGAGGTCATCCCCTTCTCGAATCTACGACTACGACATTCTATAATCTCATATTCTATTAATCTCAATTTATTTTGATAGAGGTCGGCACTCGCGCTTTTTCATCGCTTGTTCTTACTGCGTCTAATATGACCACAAAAATGCTAACTTCTGAGCCAACATTCGCGATCTGCGAATATACAATTCGATTAAATTGTCTAAATTAACGAATTCTAGCGGTGCCATCATGAGATCAATTGTAACAAAACAGAACAATTGATATTCCTTTAGATAAACCAAAGACATTCTACGCATTTATCAAACGACGTAACATCGCGTCATCCTGACTGATAAAAAAATGTATCTGCATCTGCGTACCGCAACGTACAACATCTAGTAGCCAACTGGAGTGAGGACAAAATGACATGACTCACGCAACAGTTAACAACTAGGAGGCGATCGGCGTGCTGAGCGAGCAAAAGAGTGCTACAGTATATTCATTCTATTTGATTCTTGCAAGGAATCATTGTTAACTTCTGCATAAACAATCTTGCACGACAATTCTTTTTTTTTATTTCTAAGAGAGATTAAATATCATTTCAGATGCAGGATTCTCAAATTAGCAAAGCATAGCTAATATCGATGAATTTACTACGAGACGCATTGAGAATCCGCATTAATGGATCGATTGCAAGAGTCTGATATAAATTATGATTCGATAGACAATTGATATTAATACGCACAGTTGACAGAATATTAATATAGCGCCTCAAATATTGATATAAATTTCTTTAAAATATTAATACGTTCACTAGATCCTAAGTACAGAATAGCGTGCTCCCAACATATAAAAATGAAATAGAAGAATTAGTGATTAGTGCATTAATACGTGATTATTACGACTCTGAAAATATGAACATGTTAGAATTAAATTGTACATTATTGAGTAATTGACGATAGAACTAGTATGATAAATGCAAAAAAGACTAATGACAGCTACTTTATAATACGCAAAGTATGCTCTGATAGCAATACTGAGTCTAATGAAGACATCACACAATGGCGCCACACACTGCCTAGCCTGATTATATCTGTGTCGTACTAATCTGCACAATAACATACTGTTTTTGAACGTAATATCTAGAGTCTCGGTGTGACATAGGGCCTCCCACACTTTACAACTGAGATATAATTGTAATTGCATCAGAATATTTTATATTAGCAACAGTACAATGATTTTAATGTTGGTCGTTTGTGGTTTCATTTATTCCTCTTCTCTTATCTCATTAACGAAATACTTCCGATTTGTGTTTGTGATTAGCGACATATTTCTTCCTCGTGTTTCTCGCATTGAAACATTGATTCACCATTTTCAACTCGAATAGCGTCGAGTATACATGTCGTTCCAGACAACATTCACATTATGAGTCAACAAGTCGAATTCCAGAAGATAGACTGTCTAACTCAAACACATCTGAATTGTCATGATTTTACCAAGCTCTAGCGGAATGCACAATTAAATACAGTCAGGCAATGCATCAAGTAAGACTTTTAATGTTCGGAACAACACAAATAAAATCACGGACCAAAAATCATCAGTCTAAGATGCCTAATGTCGACGAACGACAACAACAAAACAAAAAAGATGATATCTCACAATTGTGTACAGTACACGAACACGAAACTAGGAAAATACAAATCTAACGCGCATGGACAATTGTAGAAACCACACAGCAACTGGCAAATCTATAGAAGTCGCAGCTGGAACCACATGACTCAACCACGACAAGAGATACACTTTGTAAGTTGGCTAGCACTTTTATCTGCACTATGGTCAAGTGGCACATGCATTGGTCATTTGGCTAAGATTGGACTTTGATCTGCATGTTTTGTGACAGCATGCCACGCATTTGATTGCAATATGAGAGGCATGATACGAAATGTATTGTGATCGAACAGTTAGTGCCGACGTACTGAGTCATATCAAGTCAACATAATCACCTGACGAGTATAAGATGTAGTCATGGTTCATCTGCATTCTAAACCATCAATCAATAAAAATCAGCTCACTCTAACCAATCGATCTATTCTAGAGTTCGTCTGAGCAACGACATCACCAGAGAGCACCCACACAATTATTACGTAACTTCTCACAAGAGGGACGACTGGAGCGATCTGGATTCGAAAGCAATATTATATATCAATATGCTTTACTCAATGGTGCGTCGATGAGGAATTATGAGTATTGCAGATATACTAGCGCGCAATGCTACCAATGTTTATCAGTGTCGAGTAAGAATTGTACAGTATATATGTACTGTCAGCTCGAACTGCAATTTATGCGTGTAACCATGAGCTGTGTGACATAGTAGGCACTATTTCATCGACTATGTGTTGAGGTGATGTGTGAGTTGCTGCAATCAGCACTTCAGCAGACAACGATTGCATGTAAGGTCAGTGATGTATAGTGACAATGGATGCACAGTTACGAAACAAATGACGTGTAAGGAAACTGTACTGAATATGTGTTGCAAAGCTACACAAGTAATCGAGCGACGTCACCGATTCAGATCATGTTAATCGGAGTCTCTACAAAATGTGAGCATCGAATATCTGAGTCTTATGTTTTATTTTCGCTTATTATCACTCGGATTTGCAGCATTCTGAAAACTTCGATTCTTTTTAACAGATTCTTTTCGCTTTTTTGCATGTTCAATTAGAACGCATGCTATTTAGAAGAACGGTAGTTTGCGTCATCTATCCTTGCGCAACTGTGCGATGCACTATTTGGTATGAAACGCCAAATCAATGTACGCACGAAAATACAAATAGACGTGCCGCGGCGAAATTATTGAGTTTCTGTTATGAGCATCAATCGTAGCGAAAAACTATAGGCAAGATACTTCTAGGATGTGAGCTGATAAAAATTAGTAGAAGTAGTTTCGAATGAATATTGGACTGATCTAGGACATTGTAGCTAGATATACTTATAGCAGTAGGCTCTGAACGATCAGCCATCTCGGCTAGTACTCGAGATGTAGCTGATAATCAGATGCTCTAAAGCTAAGATGCAATACAAGGCCTACTAAATGTAACGTTCAGAGAGTCATATAAAATCATTATCTTGGAGCTCACACGCTTATCAGTAAGGCATAATTACACCTACCAAAACAAATAATTCAGTAGTTTGGATGTTTTTGATGTTTTACAAACCAAACTCATACCACAACACAACTTTGGAACTTACAAATGAACTATTGATTTTATAAAAAATTATACCTCAATACTTTTATTACACGCGCACTTAAAACACAACAAATTTATTATGATTACAGAATTCGATCAGCATTTTAGTGCATATTACGCCGTATTCTAGAATATGTACATGCGAATGCTGTTGGATCATCATCAAGGCTCACGACTTCGCTTGTCTGTGAGACTGTCATGTCATGATCTTCTGACTTTGAATATGCGCCTTACTTGTGATGTGTGACGCAGAACAATGCGACATGAATGAAACTTGAACTTAGCTATGTATTCTGCTTACTCACATCCATAGCACATTATATGTCGAATATCGTTCAACTACTATCTCGCATTT
>JACCIW010000013.1:0-10000 GCA_030463065.1 Aphidoletes aphidimyza
TATATGTAGAATCAAGTAGCCTATATGAAATTATCAAGTAGCCTACGTTCTATTATATGTATCTCAAATCAGTTATAATCTAGCATTCTAATAAACTACACCTATTATTTTCATGCTTTATATCTACATGGGGGCTCAACACTAAAAAACCCAAAAAGAACCAAAGACGAACAAACGAACACACAAAAAAGGAAAAGACGAACGAAATAATAAAAGACGAAAAAGACGAATTCAAAATGAGTCACGAAGAATCACCTTCTACATCGACTTCTCCACCAGTTGACACACAAAGGTTGACAGAAAATTTACAAAGAGTTGCACAGGCAGTACATACTAACCCAATACGTTTCAACGATGCCCAACATACATTCAAGAAATTCAGTGGAAATTCGCTCTCAAACTTTACGTCCTGGCTGATCCATTTTGAAGAGCAATGCCTACTTTTTCATCTAAGCGAAATTGAAAAATACATCTTCGCTAAAAGATTGATGGAAAAGGAAGCGAAGTTGTTTATCGAACATGAAAGTGAAGCTAAGAATTGGACTGAACTGAAAACGGATTTGACGCGAGAATTTGGAAAACCGATAAATACTGCCATTATTCACCAACGATTAAGAGAACGACGAAAGAAGAAAGAAGAAAGCTCCATCGAATACCTATACGAAATGTTATCATTGGCTAGTCACTCTAACATCGACAAAACCGCCATAATTACGTATACAATTGAGGGGCTACCTGGAAGCACCGAATCAAAAGCGTTCATGTATGAAGCTGAAAACTTGAGTGATTTTAAGAAAAAACTACAGGCTTACGACCAAATGATTGCGAACAAACCAAAGACGAAAGAAGAATATTTCAAAAAAAGAAACGCCGAAACGACGACTAAAAAAGACGAAAAAAGATGTTACAATTGCGGAGAAGTGAACACTCACTTCTCAAACGAATGCCCATCAAAGGACAAAGGTCCAAAATGCTTTAAATGCAACCAATTTGGCCACAAGAGCACATCCTGCTCCTCTCCAAAAGGACGAATCACGATGTTAAGGGGTATAAGACGACCAATAAAAGAAGTCAAATTGAATGACAAGAAAATCGAGGCTCACATTGACACTCAAAGCGATTACACCGTAGTTAGAGAAGACGTTGTCGAAAAAAAGCAGATTCAAGCCGATTTCAAAACATGTAATGAACAAGTGAAAGGAGTCGGTGGATTATCAACTTTGAAAGCGGAATTCCCTGGAAAAATTCAAATTGAAAACGATGAATTTGGGGTAAATTGTTACACGATGTCAAAACAAAGCCTAGATGTGGAAATGATCATTGGACTAGACATCATCAATGAATGTGAGTTAAAAATCACACCTGAAGAAACCACGCTGAAAAGATGGAACAAAAATGTCCAATCTACTCAAAAACCACAACTTGAAGAAAGTGACATGGAAACTACGATCAAAACATTAGCAAACATTAATTTCATTTCAATGGAAGAACAGAATAAACCTGATCTATCACATATCACAAACAAATCAATTCAACATGAAATCCAGAATTTGATCGAAAATTACCATCCAATAGCGGAAAATAAGTGTCCCATTGAAATGAATATTATTTTAACAGACGAAACACCCATTACGGTAAAACCAAAACGTTTATCCCCATCCGAATACGAAGAAGCCGAAAAGATGGTAAACGAATGGAAAAAAGACGGAGTAATTCAGGAAAGCTTTTCACCTTTTGCGGCTCAGATCGTTTTAGTTCCGAAGAAAGACAACACGAAAAGAATGTGCGTCGATTATAGACCACTAAATAAACGAATCATACGAGATAGATTCCCAATTCCAAACTTGGAAGAACAGCTCGACAAACTCCAAAAAGGTACGGTCTTTACAACATTAGATCTGAAGAACGGATATTTTCACGTCCCAGTAAATGAAAGAAGCAGAAAATATACAGCATTCGTCGTTCCAAGTGGACAATACGAATTTACTAAAGTTCCTTTCGGATTATCAAATAGCCCATCTATTTTTTGTCGCTTCATCAATATTATTTTTCGGAAGTTCATCGCAGCGGGCTTTGTCACGACGTATATGGACGACATTATAATCATTTCTAATAGCGAAGAAGAAGCTCTAAAACATTTGAAAATGGTACTCGAACTTGCAGCAAGCTACAATTTACAAATCAAATGGAAAAAATGTGATTTTCTCAAAAGAAACGTTGTTTATTTGGGAAGTGAAATTGAAAATAAACAGATCCGACCAACAATTGCAAAAACAAAAGATGTACTCAAGTATCCCGAACCGACGACGATCAAAAAACTCGAACGCTTTTTGGGATTTTCAAACTATTTCCGCAAATTTATTGACAATTATGCATTCATCGAAAAACCATTGTCAGATCTGAAGAAGAAGAAAAACAAATTTCGTTTTGGCAACGAAGAAAGATATGCTTTCGAACAATTGAAAGCACGAATAATATCACGACCGGTATTGAACCTTTATGACCCAACAGCCGAAACTCAACTCCATACAGATGCATCAAAATGGGCTACAGCCGCAATCTTGATGCAAAGAAACAAAGATGACAACGAATTCCATCCAATATATTTTTTGAGCAAAAAGACGACAGAAGCAGAAGAAAAATGGTTCGCTTATGAACTCGAACTCTACGCTATTTATCTGGCAGTTAGGAAGCTAAGAAACTATCTGATCGATAAACACTTTACCGTCGTAACCGACTGTGAGGCATTAAAAACCGTTAAAGAAAAGAAAGATGTTCGTAAAGTATCAAAATGGCTAATGATGCTTCAAGAATTTGATTTTGATGTCATCCATCGATCTGGAACTAAAATGCAGCATGTCGACGCCTTAAGTAGAATTTATCTCTTACAAACACCCAGCATTTCACATCAGATAAGACGGGCTCAAGACGCAGATGACCATATTAAGGCGATCAAAGAAATACTCAAAGAAAAACCATACAAAGATTACGTCATTTATCAAGGACTACTTTGCCGATTCGCAAATTCTAATTATCAAATAGTTGCTCCAGAAGAAATGCAACTGAATATCATTCGAAAAGCTCATCAAGATGGCCATTTTAAAGCTAAAAAATTGGAGGCATTAATTTCCAAAGATTTTTTCATCCCCAATTTGAATTTAAAAATCGACACCGTGGTAGCCAATTGTATTGAATGTATTTTATGCAACAAAAAAGAGGGAAAGAAGGAAAGTTTATTGAACCCGATTCCAAAGGAACCATTGCCGCTCGATACTTACCACGTTGACCATTTGGGACCGATGCCTTCAACGAATAAAAACTATGCTCATATTTTTTCAGTAATTGATTCTTTCACTAAATTTGTTTGGCTTTTTCCGGTGAAAACTACAACAGCAACAGAAACATTAGATAAAATCAAGGATTTATCAGACGTATTCGGAAATCCAAACCGCATAATAAGTGACCGAGGCACAGCTTTTACAGCCAATTTATTCCAAGACTACTGTAAAGATGAAGGTATCGAATCGATTTTATGCACAACTGGTATACCTAGAGGTAACGGACAAATCGAAAGAATCAATAGAATTATCATTTCATCGCTGGCAAAATTATCAGCCGAAAATCCAGAAAAATGGTATCTGCACGTACGAGACGTTCAAAAATTTCTGAACAATACACATCAAAGGGCAATCAATACAACACCATTTCAATTGATGTTTGGTGTTAAAATGAAGACAAAAGACAGCGAAATCAGCAAGATCATTGAGGAAGAAATGCAAAATGATTTCAACCAAGAAAGAGATGAGATGCGACTTCAAGCAAAACAAGAAATTATAAAAATTCAAGACGAAAATCGACGAACATTCAATTCAAAAAGAAAAATGGCTCCGAAATATGAAGTTGATGATCTAGTTGCCTTAGGAAAAACACAGTTTGCTACAGGCGCAAAATTAAAACCGAAAAACTGTGGACCTTACAAAGTCACACAAATCAAAAAGAACGACCGTTATGAAATAGAAAAACTTGGTCATCACGAGGGTCCAAATAAAACAAACACAGCTGCTGACAACATGAGACCATGGCCCAAAATGAATATTTTACAAAACAAACAAAATTTCAACATTTTTGTAGAGGGCAACATCGGAGCAGGAAAATCAACCTTGATTGACTATTTTTCAAAATTCAATTTTTTGGAGACTGTCCCGGAACCAGTTCACAAATGGCAGAATGTAAACGGCCACAATATTTTACAAATGATGTACAAGGAACCAAAAGAACATGCTTTTAAATTCCAATCACATGTTCTTCTAACATTAATTGAAGAATATTTAAAACCTCACAACAAGCAAATCCGCATTATGGAACGATCGATTTTCAGTCAAAAATGCTTCACACAAGCACTCAACGAAACTGGTGTCATCGACAACAGTTCAGCAGCTATTTTAAACGCATGGTCAACTTTCGCAATCCAACACTTTGAAATCAAACCAAATGCAATAATTTACATCAAGACAACACCAGAAAAATTATTACGACGAATCCAATCAAGAGGACGAGAAGAAGAGAAAGATATCAATCTTGAATATCTTCAAAAAATCCATCAAATCCATCAAGATTGGCTTTTATCGAAAGAAAAAGATGCTAAAATTATTATTGTAAACGGTGACTTGTCTCTTAAAGACATGATTCGTGAATATGAAAAATGTTACGATTTGATTAAGGCCGGAGAGATATAACAAAGTAATTATTCGAAAAAAGGCCGGAGTGTAGAATCAAGTAGCCTATATGAAATTATCAAGTAGCCTACGTTCTATTATATGTATCTCAAATCAGTTATAATCTAGCATTCTAATAAACTACACCTATTATTTTCATGCTTTATATCTACATATATGTATTTGTAAGGTGCACAGATGTCCTCGTTTCACGAGGACAGTCCTCGATTTTGAATCTGATTTTCTGTCCTCGTAAAAAACTGGAAATCAGCCGAATTTGGCGAAAATGTCCTCGTTTTTGATGGGCTGATTAAAAAGGAAATTTCTATTTAAATTAAAGTCCAAGATTGATTAAAAAACGAACTCGTTTATGCCATACACAAAGAAACTCTATTATTTTTATTCATTTTACATTTGGAATGCACAGTGTTAAAATCAAATGTCGAAAATCGGCTACGCGATCGATTTGTATCGTTTGCGTTTCGTAATGAGCTTGAAGCACTCGAATTAAGTCTACCATACGAAATGGTGATTGACAAAAAAGGATGCAGAGACAAAGATGTTACTGTCGATGAAACGTATGTGAATGAGCTGATTCGTAAATTTCTTGAAGATTGCAATCATTATTTGAACATTTGGCCAGAGTCATTGGAACCAATGAAAATCTGGTCGTGGGTATCTTCGAGAAAGGAAGATTAATTTTATATTTATCTAAGATTTTATCTCATATCTTGAGATACATTTTTCAAGATACATGTCGAAAAATTGAGCAATTTCAACACAAAAAAACAACAACGAAATTTTAAAAAAATAATAACCGTCCGTAAATTCGGAGATCAATTTAATTTCAATAATTTCGGGAATTATTTTTTACTAAATTCAGACATAATTTCACTAAATTCGGAGACCACTTTACTAATTTTGGAGACGTTTATTTAAAAAAAAACACCAAAACAATTGTACCTAACATTTTTATGGTATCTTGCATGTATCTTAAGATAAGATAATGAAAAATTTGAAAGATAAGATATTTTCGTTTTTCGAGAAATGTATCTAGATAAGATAAAAGATAGTATCTTATCTTATCTTATCTGGTATCTCATTCGAGATAAGATAAAATGAACACACACTGGTTCTCACAAATTACGAACTATTGGCCGGACGAAAAAAGTCAGCTTACCATAGATACTTTGAAATGCTGGATTGCTGTCAAGCATAACTGCAAAATCTCTTGTTAAGATTTTCATAGTTTCATTTAAAAAAATCCGGAACTGCTCAAACAAATTCAGAACAGTGACAAATATTGATAAATAAATCATACAATTTCAAACAGATTTTTTTAAAAACAATAATTGCCATCAAAAAACATTAAAATATTCAAATAAATATTAAAAGATATACCTTTCATTTGGTTATCAAATGAGCAAATTTGAAAATGTCCTCGTTTTTTGACTCAAAATCGCTAAAATGTCCTCTTTTTTCGTTCGACACATCTGTGCACCTTATGTATTTGTATATATTTCACATCTAATGCTCGTTAATTCTGATTCACAATCACTGTCTTTGATGGAGAAAAAACATTTTTCTAAAAATTCTTCCGAATAAATATCCCAGTGAACCGAATGAATAGATAATTGGCGCCTTCCGCCAAAATTCCAATCAAACAAAAATGAAGTAATCATAATTCGAATTTTATTTTGCCCATTATTTCCTAGGGATAGTTGGATGGATCAGATCAATAAATATCAAAAGGAATTATTACCAGTGAAAACAATATTAAACAACAAGAATTGGCTCGAGTATTTGCCGAATAAAGAGCAGCCAAGTGAATCACGTTTCCGTTGCAGCATATGTTTTAAGCATTTTGATCGAATGAAATTCCCGAAAAATTCAAAGTCAGTATTTGCTCTTGAGAGAGGCTTATTAAAAAATACAAAGAAGAAAAATACGGACGCTATGAATGAGCATATCATATAATCTTCTATTCATTTAAATATAATTGCAAACCTGAAAGAAAATTATAACATTGAAATGAAAAAACGCCGTGTAACCGATTTAACGTGTACTGATTATAAGATGAAAAAACCTCTGAACGAGGTATAAACAGAGTGGCGCACCCAAATATCTTGCCCACAAAATTACTGATATCAAATTTTACGTGGCGCTGTTGAGTTATATATTTTTGGTTCAACGCTTTTCAAATAATTCAACAAACCTTTCCATGATGGCATCAATTGAAATTTGAACTAGTGTGCGCCAGTGCGAGCAAAGTGCGCTTTTCTGACAATTCGATTAGAGTTAGGCTACGATTCAAACCGAAATATTTTTGTAAACAAAATGAATTTATTTTTCCGCCGTAATACAATTCACGTTTTCATTCGGCACTCGCACTGGCGCACACTAGTTCAAATTTCAATTGATGCCATCATGGAAAGGTTTGTTGAATTATTTGAAAAGCGTTGAACCAAAAATATATAACTCAACAGCGCCACGTAAAATTTGATATCAGTAATTTTGTGGGCAAGATATTTGGGTGCGCCACTCTGTTTATACCTCGTTCAGAGGTTTTTTCATCTTATATCAGTAGTTTTGTAAGGTTTATTTGTAAAAAACACTCAAAAATAACAACTTTTCGAGATATAACATCAAATTCTGTTCAACTCCATCGATCGAATTGCAAATTTTGAGTACCTTTGAAGTAAATATGGCGAAGATATGACAAAATGAGCCAAAATTTCGATTTCGAAGTTTTTGGTTTTTTTTACTTGTAATCCAAATTTTCCTCCAAATCGAGTCAATAGGCTCCGATTGAAAGCCAATTCTAATGTATATCGATTGTGATATATGAGTTGCGAGCATGTTATGTCATCATATTTAGTATTATATCACAACTTGATTTGATAGTGTCAACTCTGAAACACATATAGCCAAAACCCAATTTTTGCGAAAAATGATGAGTGAATTTCCAACTTTCATAACTTAGGAACGGTTGATCCTATTTTGATGGCTGAACCCTCGTTGGATAGGTATTGAGGTGTACTACCAAAGTGTAGTTTTTCAGAATTTTAGAAAATGGGTACGGGGGTCAAAATGATGAAAAACCAAAAAAATCGATTTTCGATTTTTCAATTTTTTCGATGTGGTTACCAAACCTGATTACAGATTTCTTTCATACTGAGAACTAATTTAAAGCCTAGCTAAATACCTTTCATTTGCGGTACCTGCGGATTTTCTATGTTGTGTATTATCGGAGTTATGGAATTTTGAAAAAAATCGACTCCTCGACACTCTTCCCCTGTTTATTTTCTTATATGTAAAGAAATTCGGCCGTTCTCGACGGTTTTGAACTGCCCCCCAGACTCCCTAAAAATAATGTTATACATCACAGAGATCGAGAGAAGGTACAAAGTCACAAACACACAAACACACATACCAAACCCAATTTTCAGGGAAAACCCCCCTTTCCGGGAAAACGTACACAACTTATGAACGGGTCAACCGATTTCGATGGTTGAGCACTCGTTGGAAAGGTATTGAGGAGTACTATCGATTGGTCCTTCAACGACAGTGGTCAAGATTACCCCCTAGAAGGTATGCTATATAATCTGAAAAAAACACCCCCATACGTCCCCCAAGCGAATTTTTTTTTGGTTCCACAAAAATTCATTTTGACGACGGCTTTCGTTTAGTTTGGTCCTAAGCTACACGCCAATGCCTATTCCACGAATGACATCGGTCGGCAACACAGAATCCGAAAACTCGCGTATATATAGTGTTGCACTCAAAAGTGAATTTTTTGGTGCGCCACTGGGAGAACTGCCGTTCTCCGTGATTTAGATGTCACATCAAAAATGTTTCGTACAGTATATGTCGTGAATAAATGTAGCTTACCGTTTTCAGACCACGAAAAACTCGTTTCATTGCAAAAATTAAATGGTGTAAATTTAGGAATTTCATCATTACGAGAGAAAAGGTTGCACCACTATTACTAATCATATAAGCGAACAAATGCATGAAATTTTGATCGATAGTTTAATAAAAAGCAAGATGCCAGTCTCCATAATAATTGACGACACCACTGATGCTGGCAATATACATTTTAAAATCGTATATTTTCAAACCATTGAAAATTCGAATCCAGTCATTTATTTTTATAAGCTTCTTGAAACAAAATCGGAAGCTGGATCGGCTGGCTTCGAAGCTTTAAGATCAGCTTGGCCATGGGCGTACCCAGGGGGGGCAGGGGGGGGCATTTGCCCCCCCCTGGATTTGGTGTGAGCAAATTTTTGAACGATCATTCAGCTCATTGTGCAGAATCAAAACTTGGATACGTTCTATAATGGGTGAAAATCGGAATTTTTACACATGTATTTAAGGTTTATACATGCTAAAGGTGCAATTTTTAAGGCGCACGATTGGTCACGATTACAATCGTATACGATTTTTGCCATAATCGTGCGTCTTAGAAACTGATAAAAAGCGAATCGTGCACGATCATAATCGTTGACTTTTTTCACAATCGTTGAACGATTATAATCAATACAATAGTATTCAATTGAGTAATCGTACACGATTAATTTGCATTCGAAGTGAAATAAATCGTTCGACGATTACAATCATCTACGATCTTAATCGTGCGCCTTGGAAATTGCATCTTAAACGTGCACAGGAAGACAGAGTTAATCAAAACAAAAATAAGATGTTTCACGACGTATTTGATGAATTTGCAGCCATCCCAAAAAAATTAAGTATTGAATTGATTTGAGAACGGTGGAAATAAATGTTTTATCATTAAAAAGATACAACTGGGCAGTTAAATATTCAAATTTGAATCTTCTTCTTCCTCTTTCCTCTCTCCTTATCTCTGTTTTCCTTTTGTTTTTGCTTTCCTCCTCCTATCTTTTTTTCTTTTTCCCTCTTCCTCTTTTTCCCTTCCCTCTTCTTTTTCTGCACTTTTTCTTTTTTTGTTTGTTTTCACTTCTCCTCCCCCTCTTTTTTTTCTCCCTTCCACTCTTAATTTACCTTATGCTTATTATTTCTTTCTCTTTCCTGTCCTCCTTTTCTCTTATTTTTTTTTTTCTCTTTAAAAATTAGTTTTTCTCCTTCTTAATTTATTTTGTCTTTTCTTCTGATTACTTTTTATTATCTCATTTTTCTTCCCTCTGCTTTCTCTCTCTTTCTTTTCTCATTTTTTCTCTTTTTCTTTTTTTGTTTCCCTTTTTTCTCTTATTTTTTTCCTTTTTTTGGGTTTTTTCTTTCCTTTTATTTTTTTATGTACTTTCTCT
>JACCIW010000013.1:25000-29992 GCA_030463065.1 Aphidoletes aphidimyza
GGCCTTGATATGTTCGGATAGGTGATGTATTTTTCCATGGGCCACTGTTTTGTGGCAAAAAAAGAACAAACGAACAAAGATAAGGGACATTTTCGATGAATTTTTGGAGTTGAATGAACAAAATTGTGAAAAGTTGTGAAAAAACACTATTTTTCTGATTTGCGAGCCCATATCTCCTCCACTTGTTTACCGATTTCGAAACGTGAACACGAAAAATTTGCGGGCGGTCTATACCTTTCAAACGCGTCTCTGCTTTTTGAAATATCTTTGCTAGTTTCCGATTTAAGGTCATTTAAATGGGATAGTGCTCATCTGTACTAAATTTTTGAAAATTTCTTCGAATATCTTCTACATTTATTATTTGATTGAAATGGTTGATAGCTCAAAATCTTCGTATAGTTAGTACCAAAAAATCGAGTGTATAAAATTGAACAAATTTGTAGTGGTTCTTGAGATATAGCTTGATAAAGATGAGTCACATCGAAAAAAAATCATGGGTAGAGTGCCTTTGTGAGTCCGTAGCTCCCTCGTCTATCCATTGATTTCAAAAAGTGAACAAAAATAATTTGGGTCGTCTATACCTCTCAAACGCGGGTCTACTTTTTAAAATATCTCAAACGGTACTCGACTTATGATCCATAACGTCGGTGTCATACCCAAAAAATGATTTTTGCATTTTTGGAACCAGGAGGCATCACACTAACAGAAAATAATTGGTAGAAGATTTGCGTAAAAATGCTGTAGCGTTGTGTAATTTGTGATATTTTTAAGCATAAATAAGCTATTAGCTAATAGAATTTATCAAATTTTTAAATATAACATATTTGCAATATTTGCCAATTATTCCTGAGATTTGCAGTGGTTTGAGATGCAAATATGTGATTTTATTTGCGAGATTCACACAATATATGCCAGATTTGCCAGATTTGCCAGATTTACTCAAAATTGCTAACCGATTGACGCTCAAATCTGATGTTTGACTCATGGACCACCATTACATATGGTTTAGAATTCATAACACTAAGATTCCAGCCAATTTGAGCAATATTGTAGTAGTCGTTGCAACGTACGTTCATCTCAAATGAACATGGATTTTTGCTTGAACATTCAATTTTTATATGGAAAGTAACGCAAATAAGCCTACTAATGTCTTCCGCGGGCCCATATGACTTTCCTGGGTCAAACTATACTGGTTCTGAGATTCATAAATACAATCATTCCATATTTGTGATCATACAATAGATGGAATTCAAAAAAAAGGTGGAACCATTGATTTTTGACGCGCTGCTCCGAACCCATATAAACTACTTATTTCGTAGAAAAAATGGTCTATGCAGAATTTGAGGCCGATTGGATGACGCTATGTTGTGATTTCACAAATCACTTGGTTAATTCAATGCATTCATACTGAATGTTGTGATGAAAATACTGAAAATAATTAATGTAAAACACATTTTTTCTAATAAATTGCGAATCAAACAATCAATAAAAAGGTTCACATTCCATTGTTTCAACTATTACATTGCGGCAGGGGGCGCAACAGTATCATTATAACTTTCATATATGAAAGTTATTGTAACGGTACCAATTTCATATTTTTAATTTTTCTGTTGATGGGTAGCGTGATGGGTAGCGTGACGGATATTTATTGTTGTTGTATTGTATGTTAATTCAGTGACATTCAAGAGGAACGAATTGGCCAATTTTGACACCTGATGATAATGTGATGAAATTATGGCTTGGTTATGCTTAAAAATATCACAAATTATATACAGTTGGAAAGGTATCGATAATTGATGAGCACTATCTAATCGAATTAGTTATGAGGCTTATCGGTGGTCAAATAAGTGAAAAACGCATAAAACCCCACACCTTAGTAGATTTCTAAATACAGAGGACTGTGTGTTAATTTGTCCATCTTTTTGTCAATGCCAGATCATAACTCTTGCGAACCCTTGAGTTAACCCTCTAATGCATGAATATTTCTCAGCGGGTTGAGGTATCTAATTAGGTTGGTTTTGGTCTCAAACCACTTAAAATAGTGAAAATCCTCAAAGGTGCTATTTCCCAGGCCACAATTGGATCGTAAACGATTGAATATTTATCAAAAAATCGTCCATGATCACATTTAACACTGGTCGACAAATTTCAAATTTGATCCGGAGCAACGACATATATGGTGTTTTAGTACTTGATGGCCTTACTCAAAACCCAAAGGGTTTGCCCAGGTTGGTTCGGGTTGTCGCAAAATCGACCAAAATCGATTTTCATCATTTTTTGGCCCGAATAGTCGCACATTTTCGCATGTATCTTCAAAACTACGCATCGTATATTGTTCAATGAATCGAATAATACGCTTTGGAAAGGTCTTTTGATTCTAATCAATTTTGGTGCATAATATGTGCGAATTGATCGATCCGTTTCAAGTTATTGACGAAAGAGTGGATACGTGACTATCCAAAAATTGAAGTTTTGTCACAAATTTTCGACTTTGGGACTTCATTCACCCAGAATTCTTGTTGAAAGTCCGTATAACCAAAATACTCATTGTCACTGAATATATTATCCCTGTGAAAAATTTCTTTCTGTCTTTATTTCACTCTAATTTGCATTAAATTATATATTTCTGTCTCGCTTATACGTTGTAAATTGAGAAAAACGCACCAAACACAGTTCAAAGAGTAAGAGAAATGTCTCATTAATACATTGAAAGGGATATATCATTTGATTGTTTATTCATTTTCGGTCACCACACAAACGCACGGTGTCCAGTGTTTCTCGCTGCAAGCGAGCGTGCGTTTCAATGTATTGATGAAACATTTCGATTACTCTTCGTACTGTGTTTCGTGTTGTTTTCTCAATATTGAATGTATAAGCGAGACAGAAACATTGAATTCAATGCAAATTAGAGTAAAATAAAGACAGAAAGATATTATTGTCAGCGATCGTACATAAAGGGACAGGTGTGTAATATTACAATTGTGCATTATGTGATCACGGTTATGTTATAATCGTGTACGATTGAATATCGATTACATTTAATCGTGCGAATTTTTTTTTGTTAAATATTCAATCGTCTACAATTAATAACCGTTTACAATTCCAATCGTGTTCTGGGAAATAGTACCTTAAAACCTCATAGTTTACTTAGAAAATGCATTTGACATCGAAAAAAAAACAATGAAATCCATTGTTTAAGAATGTCAAATTGTAAGAATTCTTATTTTTTTTTACCTTTCAAATTGAAAGAGATGTTGCCAACATCATGTTGGTCATCAAAAGATGAGTCGCTATATCGAAAACCCCTAAGAATTTTGACAAACCGAGGCCGGATTTTTCTTAGTTGGACTCAAACTAGTCAATCCAGATTTTGGTCGATTTGGCATGGAATGGTCGTAATGTTTTTTTACGGTTTATCAGTCCATATCTCATGAGCTATGAAAGTGGTTTGAGGAAGTGATTAATTGAAAAATTTCAGAAGCTATGACCTAGGGGCATTTATGTACGTAAAAATTCGTGTGAACTCGTACAAGTCCAAATTTTATATACGAATTCGTGCGAATTCGTGCGAATTCGTGCGAATTCATGCGCTTGCTGTGTAAAATAAACGGACACATTCGTAGGCATTCACAGCCAACGTACAGTGACGTCAATCTTCACACAGTCATGTTACTTCAATATGACAGAAAACGTGTTCATTAAATTGAATAGTGCCTTGGTGAAGATTTGCCAGATAAATTAAAAAACAGAATTATTGAAACAGATATAACAGTGAAACAGAACAATTAAACCAATAAGTCAATTGAAATTCACATAAACTTAAAAAACATTTTTTTTCAATTCTTGCGATGAAAACATGTTAAAAACAATTTGCAGGTTAAATTCAAGCCGGGACACAAGTCACTTTTGTTGTCACTTCCAAAAGTATTGAACAACTTTAACAGTAATCAAAAATTTAAAAAAAAACTCGAAATAAAAAAAATACCGTGTTGAATATTTCAAGTGCCAAAAATAGTAGACTTTACCATTGTTCTATTTATTTCAACTTCCAAAACACAACGTATGACAATAGACTGGCCAAAATTGCACCGAAGTCATTGAATCAAACACTACAACCCCTCATCTTTTTCCTTTTCATTAAAAAAATCGATTGGCAAAGTTTGGACGCAAAAAAAAAAAATTTAAGGGTAGCGCAGACAGTCACAATGTCAACAGCTCTCGTTTCATGCAAATTTTTAAAATTTCACCGAAAATGCCATATTTGTCGAACGAAAACTGACGCCAAGTTCATATACAACATTGACCCTCTAGTGCATAACCATAGTGCACATTTAATGTCTAAAGTGTAAATAAGCCATAATGCCGCAAACTTCGTGACATAAAAAACATTCGGAAATGTTGAGGCTTTCATTTGCTGCAAATTTTATGATTCTATCTTGAGTGGTTGTTGAGTTGCAGGCATGGTCGTAAGACATTTTCGAATTTGACAAAAAAAATTAGGGATTCTTAAAATTCTGACATATTTGAACAATGGATTTCATTGTTCTTTTTCGTTGTCAAATGCATTTTCCAAATAAAATTGTAGTTTTAAGGATTTCCACTATTTTTTTAAGTGGTTTCAGACCAAAATCATCCTTAAAAGATACCTCAAAACGCTGAGAAAAATTGATGCATTAGAGGGTTAATCTGTTCATTTCAATCATTTTTATTATTTCGAATGTGAAATCCGACCAGAAAATCGATTTTTTAGTAAACTTACAAACTGTTTAGAGTAAACTTACAAACTGCAACACAATTTTCCACCCATGAAGATGTCGAATCGTGCATGAAACTAAAGGCCATGTGGAGCTCAATGCCAGCTCCCATTTGTCGAGATCAGTTCGTTTGCGTTTTTTTTAGTAAGATTGACATTTTGTGCTTCCAGGGATGAAGAAAATTTCTACATTTTGCTATAATTTGCGTAAAAATCAAGTAAAATTGTCCATTTTTAAT
>JACCIW010000014.1:2510-12598 GCA_030463065.1 Aphidoletes aphidimyza
CAGCCACTCTGCATCATACATTTTCACAAGCAATAAATGATTTAAAAGTGTTGCAAAAGCGTCAGCAACAATCATGCAAATTACTTGAGGATGCATTACGTGATGAGCAATCAATACATGCCAAAAATATTGAAAAACTCCAAGAAAAGCATGAAGTGTCTGTCGAATGGTTTCATCAGCTGGATGAGAAAATTAATTCAGTTGCTGGCAAAATTATACATTTGGGTGAACAATTGGAGAATGTGAATACGCCACGAAGTCGAACGGTGGAAGCGCAACGTCTCTTGAATCATATGCGCGAGTTTTTAATTCGTGGACCAATCGTAAATGATTTATTTAGTGATAAAATGCGATTATTTGAAGCGGCTGATGTCATACAGAAATTATATACAATTGCTCAAGATTTGCCAGCTGATAAATTTTCGGAAGCTAAGAAAAAAATTGAAATGAAATACGATGATATCGAGCGAAATTTAATTGAAGAATTTGCAACGGCCCAAAAACAAGAGAATATCGATAAAATGAAAACAATTGCATCGATTCTATCACAATTTAAAGGCTATTCGCAGTGCATTGATGCGTATATTGAACAAAGTCAAATGACCACCTACGGTGAAAAAAGTTTATTTGCACAAATTTTGCCAATGTGCCGACATCACTATTCAATAATAAAACGCGTATTTAGTAGTCCCGATCAAGTGATGTCCAAGTTCATTTTAAATATTTATCATTTGAAATTGTTTCAATTTGCCCAAACCAAACTTGAGGATCGTCGAGATGATGATAAGTATCTAAGAACATTGTACGATCTTTATTCACACACACGACGTGTCAGTACGGAGTTGGCTGAATTTGAAGTTGGCATGGATGATAATTTACTATCAAAACTCACCACAAACATATTCGTTCAACACATTGCCACTTACATTGATGTGGAGACACGAAGTCTCAATGCAAAGTGCTCACTCGAATTGAAACGATTCTATGAGAGTAAAAAGCATCAAAAGAAGCAAGCCGAACGTTTCCAGGATCTTCGAAGAGATGTACAAGCATTGATCGGTACCCGTGCAAATATTAATATCGCACAAATCGATGATTATGGTGGTGAAACATTCATATCGGAAGAGCTAGCAATTAATTTACTGCAAGAGTCAAAAGCTGCTTTCAAAAGATGCCGCCTAGTAATAAAAATAATTTTTGTGCAATTAAAAAAAAAACATTACTTATTTTAAATGTATTCATTGCAGCTATCAAAAGAAGAAGATCTCCCATCGAATATGATTCGGTTGGCCGATATTTTACTGCGCTATTTAATGCACGAGCATGTTGATTATGCCATCGATTTGGGCTTACAAGCGATTCCAATTGCCGAAAGCAAAGTTGTGCCTCAAATTTATTTTTTTGAAGTAGTTCAAAAAAGCAACACAATTGTTCATTTATTAGAAAAATTGTATGCAGCAAGCGTTATTCCTTGTGTTGAGTGAGTTGTTATGGAAAAATTAACATATATTATTTCCATATTTTAAATGATCAAAAGTAAAAGAAATATATATTGAACGAACACTTTTTCGAATAAATAGGTCAACCGCAAAGTACACAGAATGTCTGACAAAAAAGCGTTATATGTTGGAGCAAATTGAGAGTAAACTCGACACAGGCTTAGATCGTGCAATAAATGCAATTATTGGATGGGTGAGGAAGCTACTTTCACCGCTAATTCACTATTAATTTCAATCATTTCATTTGATTTACATTGTCATCGTCCCTTAGGTGAAAACATATTTACAAAGTGAACAGCGAAAAACCGATTTCAAGCCAGAAAGTGATTTTGATACGGTTGCCTCAGCCGCTTGCCAGCACGTTGTTCAACAGATCATTCCAATAATTAAACAAATTCAAAAATATTTGGATGGAGAGAATCTGAAAGGAATAATTAACGAAATCGGTGTTCGCCTTCATCGCACTATTTATGAACATCTGCAACAGTTTCAGTACACAACAGCCGGTAATTAAAATGATTGAGAAAAAATGAGTTAATAACGAAATTTGAAATTCAATATTAAAAGACACATAACTGAACATATTCAAACGTTATTCAGGTGCCATGTGTGCGATATGTGATGTCAACGAGTATCGAAAGTGTGTACGTGTTTTAAACAGTCCTCTGGTTACACAACTGTTCGATATTTTACATGCTCTTTGTAATTTGTTGTTAGTCAAACATGAAAATTTACAAGAAGTATGCGGTGGAGACACGCTGGTAAGTTATCGAATTGAATTTGCAACCGCAATTTATCTTTTAATATAAAAATCTCTGGATTTTATTCGAATAAAAATGTAAACATTTGTTTAAAATTTCGCAGAATTATTTGGATAAATCAGTCGTATTGAACTTTATTCAATTGCGAAGTGACTATAAAACCATCAAAATCACAAACTCACTGAAGGGAATCTCTGAACAAAGAGTTTAAAATTAAATAATAATTTAAATATATAATAATCCAATTGTTGATTGCTGTTTATTGCGCTTTAATTTACTGTTATTCACTAATAAAAATCATTTACATATACAAATTTCGCTAGATTTTCTGTTTTTTTTCTTCTTTAAAACGCAAAATTAATAAAATAAATTACTTTGTTTTCGATTAGCTTGCTGACTAAAAATTAGTAAGTTGAATATATTCAATTTGGAAAATATACATGATGTTTTCAGCCAGCTGAATGAAAGGTCAAGCGATATGCAATTTCGACCATATTCTGCGGTATATCTGCTCGATGGCAGACATACAATTCTTTCGATGGATCTGTAAATAATCGCCTGAAAAAAACACACATTTTATTTAAAAAAAACAATGCTGTACAAAACAATGTACGCACCCGATCACCCAGAATGGTTGATAGCCAGGTTTTAGTTCGTCTGAAATGAGCACACCATGCTCCTTTATCGCTACCAATGATCGATTCATGCTTTGTGTTGAGGTCTCTTGTGACAATAAATGCCTAAATCTAAACAAAAACCACACAGAAATCAAATCATTTCTGAACATTTCAAAATGTGATGAATGTTTGTACCTGATTGTGTTTTGTAAAATAGAGTGAATGAGCAATGATGTTTTATGAAATGCATACGAAATCACGTTGGCTGAATATGTTGACGGTGGTGCTAAAACCATTCCATCGTTAATTTCCAGCTGAACATAATGGAATAGAACATTTTCCCGTCCAGCGGTCACCCTGCAAATCAAATCATATTTTTCACATTTTGCATTTTGAAATACAAGGATTCCTTGTCAAGGGATATACTTGAACTTCCTTAACATACTTGCTCACAAGAACATCGGAAATTTCTCGACAAAATGTGCTTGCCATATCAGACATATCAAAGCCACTGCTACTTCGTTGGCTATCCTAATGTTCAATATTGAAAATATTTTCCAATTTAAATCAGTTCATACAAATAAAAATAAAGTTGCAGAAAAAGCCAATTTACCGGAAAACCATCCCAATCGGAATCGCTGTCATCGTCATCATCGTCATCATCGTCATCATCATCATCGTCATTGTCATACTTTTGCAATGAGCTATCGTTATATGTTTGACTGTGTATCGACGGTGGTTTTTCTACAGTCGGAACAGCCGATGCTGATGCCGTCGCAAACTTTAAATTATCATTTACACGTTCCTGTGAGTTATTTCGTCGCTTTAAAATTGATATAACTTCAGTGGTTTTTCCGGCAAGTGCTTCAACTGTACTTGTCGATGTTGAAGCACTGGCATTTAAAATATTTTGACTTGTGCCATGATTTGACGAACCTCCAACAGCAAAATTTGCTAGGGCTAATTCTTCTTTGAATAGCAAAGTCTAAAAGTAAATGTGACAGAAATACGGAAAATTGAAAAACCAATTCTTAAAAATGTATGCATATTTTTAAACGTACTTCTGGTCTTTTGTTTGCGGTTAACCAAGTGCCAGCCAAACTTTCAATACCACCAGATTGAAGGTGGTCTAGTGTATCCAGAATTTCATCGATATAAAATCGCGATGGGCCAATGAAACCAGACGCACTAGCCGACGACGATGATGACGGTGCATCTGGATCGATTCGGTGACGTGATTCCAAAATCACAGCCAAAAATAGTTGATTACGTGCAACAATTGTTAAAAACCATCGTGACGGACGATTTGGCATTCCATTGTGCATACTTTCGTGATTAAAATCACTTTTTGGAAAAATTTCACGCCATACAACCAATTCTCTGACCGGCTTATTTTCGATTAGAAGGTAAATGCCATTCGTACGTAAAAATGATTCAATATCTAGTAAATCAGATATTGGTAGATGTGAAGCCAGTAAATATTTGCGAAAATAGAGTGCACTGCCCAGTATATAAAATTCACGTTGTGATTTTAATGGTTCGTCATTCCATTCGCGATAATCCATCGCTTCCATTTCGTTAAGTGCATCTTCGATACGCAGTTGTCCCTCCTTTGGTAGCACAACGTGATGGGGTTCTTGTAGCATATTTTCAAATCGAGCATTCCATGGATGTGATAATGAAAAATGTAGCTTCATAATAGCACAAATATCATGAATGGCAAAATTTCGATGCTCATCATTGTGTCGCGTTGAATCACTGATGAAAAATGCACGTGACAATGTTTTATCCATAAATTCGAAACACCGAACGATTGTATTCAGCTTGAATCGGACTTCTTGAATTGTTGTACGTTTGGCTGGAATTGCCACCAACAGTAGCTCTGTGGATATCATTCGGAATCATTAGAACTCCTCGTTTGTTCTTTTTAGTGGAATTTGAAAAAAAAAATCTATCTTAGCTTACCGTCGCTTCTACTGTGATATGACACATAATATTCAACAGATTGAATGGTAACACAGCTAATTTTTGGTCGAGAATTGAACGTGCACTCTCTGAATAATGAATTCATCGTAATAAATGTACCACGAATGCTGTACAGGTAATTCGATTCTTTGGGTGGATAGCTAAAAATAACATCTTCACCGTCCAACATGTGCTCACTATTTTCATTCAAAGAGAGAAGCAGCAAACAAAAAACGGACAAATGGTCACGTTCATCGTGTCTGTTTGATGGGAAAAAACTTCGTAACGTATCCACATATTCGTTGGTGTTTGTCACCTTTGCAATGTTTGGATGATTTTGCGGTGGCTCCTCAACGGCTATGCGTTGCAATTGTAATTTAATGTAAGTGGGTTGTGTAAAACTCAATAAAATCAATTCAAAATTCTCAACATTGATGTCTTGATTATTGATTGCTTTTAACCAATCACCAATTTTAATGGCTTTGTTTTGGCTAATTTCTGAATTTGGCATATATCCAGCGATCATGATTCGCATGCTGTCTGGAAATGGACAAACGGACACACCAAGTAAAGCCTCTGATAGAGATGTTCGTCGTCCATATTTGTGTCGCATTGACGGATCAATAAAAACAGTGATTTCTTTAATTTCTCCTTCAGCCATTTCGTTAAATTTCACTTTGGTTGTTGTATCTCGTTCACCTGATAACACATCATTTCTATTGCTCGGATTTGGCTTTCGTGATGATGATGATGATGATATTTTCTTTTTTAAAACTTCTTTATGTTTTTCATGGCTGCCATTAATTAAACTACCTAATCGGATGCCAGATTTTTTACTTCGTCGCGTTGATGTTCGTTTGAAGTCACTTCGCCATGTTAATAAAGTCTGATGTTTGTTGTCCACATTACCCGGCACATTATGCATGATCGGTACCGGTTGAATATTATATTCCAAATAAAATAACGATCCATCTCGGGCTACATATGATTCCCATTCGACCGTATAGCTATCGTCACTATTATTTTGGAAAACGTTTTTTTTAGTGTGTGCGTGTGTGTGTGTGTGTGTGTGTGTGTGTGTGTGTTTATTTTACAATTGAAATGAAATTGTTTCTAACACAAATGTATCTATAATACCTAGAATGTTGTGATCCTGATGAATTCGAATAACTGGAGCTCCAGTCGTCAGATGAGCTCGAACCAATGTCGATTGCTTTTTTTCTAATTGTTGGAATATTTGGCCGTAAAAGTGATCTCGTTTCCGAAAAAGCCATGTTTTTTGTACACATTTAATTAGTTTTCTCACGGCTATATTTATTTTTGTTTACGGTTGCATTCCATGATTACAGCAGTTATTATAGCAAACCAGTTTAAATGTCAATCACAGCGTTAAGACGTGTGAATTCACCTTACCATGGTATGTGTGTCATTGACATACTCACCTGTCTTTGTTTAAATTCACCAGCAACGCATCAGGTGAAAATCATTTGGAAAAAAAAACTCTCTCAGTGGAATACTCTTCTAAATCCGCTTTCACTATGAGTTTAATTCATTTATTTATTCAATAAAATGTTGATTCTTCTTTTCAAAAAATGGCCTCATAATAAACAACAAATGGTGAAGTAAAAATAGAATAAAAAGATCGAAAATCTTTTATCACACACAAAAACCTTGTGTTGGGTTTTAGTTCTTCGTGTATAGCAAATGAGCCTCAAAATCCTTCGAATTTTGCAAAATTCTCTGCGGTAAAAGTGCCAAATACGGTACAGATTTTGTCAATTGCAAACAAGTCTAGGATTTCCTACGGCTCATCAAAGGCTATAAAACAATAAAGCTAACCGAAAAAAAGACTTTAAAACAATAGTTTTGGATTTTGTTATAGAACACAAATGTTCTTTATGCTCATATTTTCATTTTTAGAATTAATAATATTAAACTTGAGTATAGTTTTTCATATGATTCAAAATCCAGTCAAGATACTTGTCGACTCGCTATAAAAAAATGTTCAAAAAGAAATGTTTATTTGATGTGAATAAAAAATACAAAAAATGACAACATGTAATATTATAATACCAGGCCCATATTGCCCGATTTAAGTTTACTAAGCCAAGTCTAATCAATGCAAATTTTCTTTCTCACCGGAATCGACAGTGAAAGAGTCTTCTTGCTCTCCATCAGATGCACACAATTGTTTGGGATTCAAAGTTATATTGAGTGATACATATGAATCATTGCATTGACTTAAATTGACAACATCTATAATCTGATCCAATAACACATCACTTCTTGATTCTGAAATTAAAAATTTATGAATAATTCATTGGACAGACATGTGTCAGTCATTACAAGATTGAACTTACCATTTTCAATACCTCCAAAGCCAGTTTGTTTCAAATAGCCATCATCAAAGCTTTTATTTTGCACTTTCTGTGGAAATGGTAAACAAATCGGTCTTACAAAGCCGGAATATCTGACTTGCCATGCTAAACGAATTAGAGCTATGTCGTTGTTTGGAGTTATGGATTCTGCATCATAATCTGCATGTACTATAGTCTCTGCAATCGGTATGTTCAGAACTGGATTAGCACATCCACCCTTCAATTACATTCGAACTAATGTGAAAAAATACATAAATAAATTTGTCGATATTATTGCCAATACCAAACGAATGGCCAAAGTTGAAAATCATTACTTTGGACCCTTTAAAGGACAAAATGAATGATTCTATGGAATGTCCGTTCTGAATTTTTTTATTTCAAAGGTATTTTTCAACACTTTTATTCATTTTTCCAGATTTTTTCATAGATCAGAAACATCAGTAGATATATTAAAGCAAAGAAACATACTTACATCCTCACAGTCGATTTCAGATGTAAGATTAAATTCTCCCAACCGCACTGAATCTACAGAATATCCCATTCCCATCAAATTTGTTCCGTTCACACAGTGAGCCGCTGAAACGAATGAAACCATTTTATAAAGACTATAATAAGTATTTACTGAACATCAAAGAAATGTTAGACAAACCAGTTAAAACATAATCTTTATTCGGAAAAATAAATTCGGGCGACGAAAAAATTTTATTAATCAGCACACCATCACAATAAAAACCAAAATGACTTTTATTATCAGCTAAAACAAAAACATATTTAGGCTAAATATGTCTTTGATTCTAGTACGTGTTAAATCCAAATTCGTACTATCTTAACACTAAAACCTTTTTCTTAACACTATCCCTTCAACTAGTACCGATTCATGATTTTCTAAAGAAAATTGGTTCTAACTTGTCCAAACGTAAATATGATGTCGGAATTGGCACCGATATTGGTGTTAAATTTGTTACTTTGCCACTTCCCAATTTCGTTCTATTGCAAATATGTACCAATTTTTCGAGATAATTCTTAGAACGAAAATAAATGTGACACCAAAATCTGAAAAAAGTATAATTTTGACTGATTTTTATGTTATTTTTCGTACTAAAGTTATACCACGCTATTGGCTAGGTATAAAGTTGGTACAAATATTTCTGTGTAATTTTTTTTTACTGTTCGTTTTTAATCAAGTTTCAATCAGATAGTTGACTTGGCCCGTGGAGAACATATGAATTTAATCGCAAATATTCCGATTGAACGAGTTCAATGCTCAATAATTTGAAATAAACTTGTTCGTGATCATTTTGCAACATTTTTCGATGATCCACATAATTAAATCATAAATTATTTCTTTGTATAAACTACAGAAAAAATAAATCTATGCTGTGTTTTTCATGTTTATTTGAACTTTCATGAATTCAAAAACCAAATATATTTCTATAGTTTCTCTTCAAATTTTATTTTTAATTTGCGTCAAATGATCAAGCGCATGTGTAGTATCAATGAGATATCAAACCTTCAATAATAGTTTTCATACCTATTCGAGTTCACAAGCCCCAATCTTTTTATCATAGCCATAGTTTCAAACTTCAGGCTTTGTGTGTCTTCAAACCTTCCAACAGTTTTTACACCTATTCGAGTATGCAAACCTCTGTTATACATATGGTAAGGGCAAGCCTTGATTTACAGCTCAAATTCAATAACTTTTCGACAAAAAAATGACATAAATATATTTCGTTCGTGAACAGACTGTGAAACTGACAAAATCCCGAATAAAATGATAATTGTTTATCAAATAAACGGCCAAATATTCTTATTATTAAGAAATAAGGAAAAATATATCATTCGATTGTGTTTTCATCAAAACATTCACTTTTTTTATGAAATCAAAAAAAAAATACTTGTTTCAGCATCAGACATTTTTTTTGACCTTGTTTTATCTATATTGAACAATACTGTTTGCGAAGACAATGACAGTATAAAATACCTGTGGCATTTTTCAATGTGAGAGAAAGAGACAAATATACAAATTTTGACAGATTGCCACAGGTTCTTTGTCACTTGGAACCAAAATAATTTTCGTACTAACATTTGACAAGTTAGCACCAATTTTTCAACATGACATATTTACGTTTGAAGGGACAAGTTGGAACCAAAATTTGTCACTAACACCGATTAAAACAAAAGAGATATTTAGCCTAATTAAGTTTTTAGCACTACATGTGATGTAATGAAATGTAGGCTATTGTCCTAGGTGTTTTTTTTCTCCACCTAGCCCATTTGACTGACCACGATGGACCGTAGTAGACTGTGGTAAGCTGTGGTAGACCAAGATGGCCGAACGTGATGGACCGTGGTAAGCTGTGATAGACCACGATGGCCGACCACGATGAACCGTGGTAGACCGTGGTAGGCCATGATGGCCGATCAGGAGCTTTACTTACAACAAAAACGACAATAGAATAGACCGTTGTAGCCGACAACGATGGACCGTGGTAAGCCGTGGTAGACCACTTGTTTTTTAGTTGGAAGTAGGAATGAAATGGACATTAATTGGGGCAGAAGAACTATTCGACGACCCGAATTCATCAAAATTAAATTTCACAAGACCGACTACACACTACATTCTCCATTCAACACAGCATGTAGAGCTTTTAATCATGCAGCTCTCTTCATCGACCCTACGCTACCATCATTCGAATTTGCAAACAAGGTCAAACAACTGCCAGACACTGCATTCGGCGACCTATGCAGGCTAGGTTAAAGGATGTGTTTTATTTGGTGGTTTCTTTACCTTCCTTTCTATCTTTGGATCAAATAAGACTTAAAATGAAACCACCATTCCAGGTCAACATATGTATGAACAATTGATTT
>JACCIW010000014.1:12698-29786 GCA_030463065.1 Aphidoletes aphidimyza
CGGACGTCGATAACTCGACAACGGTGCATTCGATTTTGATGAAATTTTCACGACAGTTTTAGATTGATTAAATAAAGATTCTGTGAAAATTTGAGCAATATTCATTTAGTAGTTTCCGAGATATCAACGTGAGTTGTGACATGTCATTGATACGAACGAAAATGAAAAGAAAATGTATCAAAACGGACGTCGATAACTCGACAACGGTGCATTCGATTTTGATGAAATTTTCACGACAGTTTTAGATTGATTAAATAAAGATTCTGTGAAAATTTGAGCAATATTCATTTAGTAGTTTCCGAGATATCAACGTGAGTTGTGACATGTCATTGATACGAACGAAAATGAAAAGAAAATGTATCAAAACGGACGTCGATAACTCGACAACGGTGCATTCGATTTTGATGAAATTTTCACGACAGTTTTAGATTGATTAAATAAAGATTCTGTGAAAATTTGAGCAATATTCATTTAGTAGTTTCCGAGATATCAACGTGAGTTGTGACATGTCATTGATACGAACGAAAATGAAAAGAAAATGTATCAAAACGGACGTCGATAACTCGACAACGGTGCATTCGATTTTGATGAAATTTTCACGACAGTTTTAGATTGATTAAATAAAGATTCTGTGAAAATTTGAGCAATATTCATTTAGTAGTTTCCGAGATATCAACGTGAGTTGTGACATGTCATTGATACGAACGAAAATGAAAAGAAAATGTATCAAAACGGACGTCGATAACTCGACAACGGTGCATTCGATTTTGATGAAATTTTCACGACAGTTTTAGATTGATTAAATAAAGATTCTGTGAAAATTTGAGCAATATTCATTTAGTAGTTTCCGAGATATCAACGTGAGTTGTGACATGTCATTGATACGAACGAAAATGAAAAGAAAATGTATCAAAACGGACGTCGATAACTCGACAACGGTGCATTCGATTTTGATGAAATTTTCACGACAGTTTTAGATTGATTAAATAAAGATTCTGTGAAAATTTGAGCAATATTCATTTAGTAGTTTCCGAGATATCAACGTGAGTTGTGACATGTCATTGATACGAACGAAAATGAAAAGAAAATGTATCAAAACGGACGTCGATAACTCGACAACGGTGCATTCGATTTTGATGAAATTTTCACGACAGTTTTAGATTGATTAAATAAAGATTCTGTGAAAATTTGAGCAATATTCATTTAGTAGTTTCCGAGATATCAACGTGAGTTGTGACATGTCATTGATACGAACGAAAATGAAAAGAAAATGTATCAAAACGGACGTCGATAACTCGACAACGGTGCATTCGATTTTGATGAAATTTTCACGACAGTTTTAGATTGATTAAATAAAGATTCTGTGAAAATTTGAGCAATATTCATTTAGTAGTTTCCGAGATATCAACGTGAGTTGTGACATGTCATTGATACGAACGAAAATGAAAAGAAAATGTATCAAAACGGACGTCGATAACTCGACAACGGTGCATTCGATTTTGATGAAATTTTCACGACAGTTTTAGATTGATTAAATAAAGATTCTGTGAAAATTTGAGCAATATTCATTTAGTAGTTTCCGAGATATCAACGTGAGTTGTGACATGTCATTGATACGAACGAAAATGAAAAGAAAATGTATCAAAACGGACGTCGATAACTCGACAACGGTGCATTCGATTTTGATGAAATTTTCACGACAGTTTTAGATTGATTAAATAAAGATTCTGTGAAAATTTGAGCAATATTCATTTAGTAGTTTCCGAGATATCAACGTGAGTTGTGACATGTCATTGATACGAACGAAAATGAAAAGAAAATGTATCAAAACGGACGTCGATAACTCGACAACGGTGCATTCGATTTTGATGAAATTTTCACGACAGTTTTAGATTGATTAAATAAAGATTCTGTGAAAATTTGAGCAATATTCATTTAGTAGTTTCCGAGATATCAACGTGAGTTGTGACATGTCATTGATACGAACGAAAATGAAAAGAAAATGTATCAAAACGGACGTCGATAACTCGACAACGGTGCATTCGATTTTGATGAAATTTTCACGACAGTTTTAGATTGATTAAATAAAGATTCTGTGAAAATTTGAGCAATATTCATTTAGTAGTTTCCGAGATATCAACGTGAGTTGTGACATGTCATTGATACGAACGAAAATGAAAAGAAAATGTATCAAAACGGACGTCGATAACTCGACAACGGTGCATTCGATTTTGATGAAATTTTCACGACAGTTTTAGATTGATTAAATAAAGATTCTGTGAAAATTTGAGCAATATTCATTTAGTAGTTTCCGAGATATCAACGTGAGTTGTGACATGTCATTGATACGAACGAAAATGAAAAGAAAATGTATCAAAACGGACGTCGATAACTCGACAACGGTGCATTCGATTTTGATGAAATTTTCACGACAGTTTTAGATTGATTAAATAAAGATTCTGTGAAAATTTGAGCAATATTCATTTAGTAGTTTCCGAGATATCAACGTGAGTTGTGACATGTCATTGATACGAACGAAAATGAAAAGAAAATGTATCAAAACGGACGTCGATAACTCGACAACGGTGCATTCGATTTTGATGAAATTTTCACGACAGTTTTAGATTGATTAAATAAAGATTCTGTGAAAATTTGAGCAATATTCATTTAGTAGTTTCCGAGATATCAACGTGAGTTGTGACATGTCATTGATACGAACGAAAATGAAAAGAAAATGTATCAAAACGGACGTCGATAACTCGACAACGGTGCATTCGATTTTGATGAAATTTTCACGACAGTTTTAGATTGATTAAATAAAGATTCTGTGAAAATTTGAGCAATATTCATTTAGTAGTTTCCGAGATATCAACGTGAGTTGTGACATGTCATTGATACGAACGAAAATGAAAAGAAAATGTATCAAAACGGACGTCGATAACTCGACAACGGTGCATTCGATTTTGATGAAATTTTCACGACAGTTTTAGATTGATTAAATAAAGATTCTGTGAAAATTTGAGCAATATTCATTTAGTAGTTTCCGAGATATCAACGTGAGTTGTGACATGTCATTGATACGAACGAAAATGAAAAGAAAATGTATCAAAACGGACGTCGATAACTCGACAACGGTGCATTCGATTTTGATGAAATTTTCACGACAGTTTTAGATTGATTAAATAAAGATTCTGTGAAAATTTGAGCAATATTCATTTAGTAGTTTCCGAGATATCAACGTGAGTTGTGACATGTCATTGATACGAACGAAAATGAAAAGAAAATGTATCAAAACGGACGTCGATAACTCGACAACGGTGCATTCGATTTTGATGAAATTTTCACGACAGTTTTAGATTGATTAAATAAAGATTCTGTGAAAATTTGAGCAATATTCATTTAGTAGTTTCCGAGATATCAACGTGAGTTGTGACATGTCATTGATACGAACGAAAATGAAAAGAAAATGTATCAAAACGGACGTCGATAACTCGACAACGGTGCATTCGATTTTGATGAAATTTTCACGACAGTTTTAGATTGATTAAATAAAGATTCTGTGAAAATTTGAGCAATATTCATTTAGTAGTTTCCGAGATATCAACGTGAGTTGTGACATGTCATTGATACGAACGAAAATGAAAAGAAAATGTATCAAAACGGACGTCGATAACTCGACAACGGTGCATTCGATTTTGATGAAATTTTCACGACAGTTTTAGATTGATTAAATAAAGATTCTGTGAAAATTTGAGCAATATTCATTTAGTAGTTTCCGAGATATCAACGTGAGTTGTGACATGTCATTGATACGAACGAAAATGAAAAGAAAATGTATCAAAACGGACGTCGATAACTCGACAACGGTGCATTCGATTTTGATGAAATTTTCACGACAGTTTTAGATTGATTAAATAAAGATTCTGTGAAAATTTGAGCAATATTCATTTAGTAGTTTCCGAGATATCAACGTGAGTTGTGACATGTCATTGATACGAACGAAAATGAAAAGAAAATGTATCAAAACGGACGTCGATAACTCGACAACGGTGCATTCGATTTTGATGAAATTTTCACGACAGTTTTAGATTGATTAAATAAAGATTCTGTGAAAATTTGAGCAATATTCATTTAGTAGTTTCCGAGATATCAACGTGAGTTGTGACATGTCATTGATACGAACGAAAATGAAAAGAAAATGTATCAAAACGGACGTCGATAACTCGACAACGGTGCATTCGATTTTGATGAAATTTTCACGACAGTTTTAGATTGATTAAATAAAGATTCTGTGAAAATTTGAGCAATATTCATTTAGTAGTTTCCGAGATATCAACGTGAGTTGTGACATGTCATTGATACGAACGAAAATGAAAAGAAAATGTATCAAAACGGACGTCGATAACTCGACAACGGTGCATTCGATTTTGATGAAATTTTCACGACAGTTTTAGATTGATTAAATAAAGATTCTGTGAAAATTTGAGCAATATTCATTTAGTAGTTTCCGAGATATCAACGTGAGTTGTGACATGTCATTGATACGAACGAAAATGAAAAGAAAATGTATCAAAACGGACGTCGATAACTCGACAACGGTGCATTCGATTTTGATGAAATTTTCACGACAGTTTTAGATTGATTAAATAAAGATTCTGTGAAAATTTGAGCAATATTCATTTAGTAGTTTCCGAGATATCAACGTGAGTTGTGACATGTCATTGATACGAACGAAAATGAAAAGAAAATGTATCAAAACGGACGTCGATAACTCGACAACGGTGCATTCGATTTTGATGAAATTTTCACGACAGTTTTAGATTGATTAAATAAAGATTCTGTGAAAATTTGAGCAATATTCATTTAGTAGTTTCCGAGATATCATTATAAAAGCAGGGCGTTGTACCGCAAAGACTTCCATGAGTCATCTATGTCTTTTAGAGGCACATAGATGCCACAGAGATCTCACCAATACGTCGGTCAACTGGGACCACACCACAACGATTTGGACTCTCACTCAGTTCCTATCCATGTTAAGAATGTTTCAAATGTAGTACAAACAAGTACTTCAAATGAATTCCAACATGTCTCTTAGAGTCTCACATTTTCAACACCCAAAAATGTGATATGATTCCTTAGCTTGGATCAAGTCTCAATCAACCGTGAAGGTTTTATATTGAGAGAGATGCAAGTGCCAGCTTGAATCAATTGGGCAATTTCGAATGTAACCAAAAGGCAATACTGGCAACGCCTGAGTTATAGGTGTTGGGCATCAGAATCGACTCAATGTTAACTAATGTGAGCATAAACGAGCAGAAATATAAGAAATAGTAATTGGTTTCACGTGGAGGATGAGAACTCCACACTCATCAGTGGCCAGACCAATTCAGAGTTATTAGAAATAATATGCTCGCATTTGAGACAATGGCAACACAGTTGTGTTGAAGTTAAGAATTAAATGTGACATAGGCTCACAAATATTTTATTATATCTCAACCTTATAAGAGATTAAATAATAATAAATTAATTCCAAGCCCTCGCACCCAAGATCAGAAAGATCTACGGTTTGAGTCAACTTAGAATATTACGTACCTGATTAGAAACAGCCAAATTATTTATTTACAGTATACTAAGTAAGTACACTTATATTGAGTAAATTAATTTAGTCTTAATTTCACTCAAAAATAATTTAAACACTTATTAAACACTTATTAATTGGCTTAAATTCACTTAATGTTTCACTTTTTAATTTACTTTCCACTTCTTAACTCTTCACTTGTTAAAACAATACTGAGCCAGTAACAGCTACAGCACTGCTTATATACTCTTTGTCGAGCAGCGAGAGTGAGAGTAGTGGGGATAATAGAATATTCCAGAGAAGTCCTTCGATACTTTGGGAATGTTCCAGAAGGTTTTGGAAATTTATGGAACATCTCTAGAAATTTCTGTGTGATATCATCAATGATATCACTGATGACGTCATTGGTTGTGTATGACGTCATCCAAGTATTATAAAAGCAGGGCGTTGTACCGCAAAGACTTCCATGAGTCATCTATGTCTTTTAGAGGCACATAGATGCCACAGAGATCTCACCAATACGTCGGTCAACTGGGACCACACCACAACGATTTGGACTCTCACTCAGTTCCTATCCATGTTAAGAATGTTTCAAATGTAGTACAAACAAGTACTTCAAATGAATTCCAACATGTCTCTTAGAGTCTCACATTTTCAACACCCAAAAATGTGATATGATTCCTTAGCTTGGATCAAGTCTCAATCAACCGTGAAGGTTTTATATTGAGAGAGATGCAAGTGCCAGCTTGAATCAATTGGGCAATTTCGAATGTAACCAAAAGGCAATACTGGCAACGCCTGAGTTATAGGTGTTGGGCATCAGAATCGACTCAATGTTAACTAATGTGAGCATAAACGAGCAGAAATATAAGAAATAGTAATTGGTTTCACGTGGAGGATGAGAACTCCACACTCATCAGTGGCCAGACCAATTCAGAGTTATTAGAAATAATATGCTCGCATTATAAAAGCAGGGCGTTGTACCGCAAAGACTTCCATGAGTCATCTATGTCTTTTAGAGGCACATAGATGCCACAGAGATCTCACCAATACGTCGGTCAACTGGGACCACACCACAACGATTTGGACTCTCACTCAGTTCCTATCCATGTTAAGAATGTTTCAAATGTAGTACAAACAAGTACTTCAAATGAATTCCAACATGTCTCTTAGAGTCTCACATTTTCAACACCCAAAAATGTGATATGATTCCTTAGCTTGGATCAAGTCTCAATCAACCGTGAAGGTTTTATATTGAGAGAGATGCAAGTGCCAGCTTGAATCAATTGGGCAATTTTGAATGTAACCAAAAGGCAATACTGGCAACGCCTGAGTTATAGGTGTTGGGCATCAGAATCGACTCAATGTTAACTAATGTGAGCATAAACGAGCAGAAACATAAGAAATAGTAATTGGTTTCACGTGGAGGATGAGGACTCCACACTCATCAGTGGCCAGACCAATTCAGAGTTATTAGAAATAATATGCTCGCATTTGAGACAATGGCAACACAGTTGTGTTGAAGTTAAGAATTAAATGTGACATAGGCTCACAAATATTTTATTATATCTCAACCTTATAAGAGATTAAATAATAATAAATTAATTCCAAGCCCTCGCACCCAAGGTCAGAAAGATCTACGGTTTGAGTCAACTTAGAATATTACGTACCTGATTAGAAACAGCCAAATTATTTATTTACAGTATACTAAGTAAGTACACTTATATTGAGTAAATTAATTTAGTCTTAATTTCACTCAAAAATAATTTAAACACTTATTAAACACTTATTAATTGGCTTAAATTCACTTAATGTTTCACTTTTTAATTTACTTTCCACTTCTTAACTCTTCACTTGTTAAAACAATACTGAGCCAGTAACAGCTACAGCACTGCTTATATACTCTTTGTCGAGCAGCGAGAGTGAGAGTAGTGGGGATAATAGAATATTCCAGAGAAGTCCTTCGATACTTTGGGAATGTTCCAGAAGGTTTTGGAAATTTATGGAACATCTCTAGAAATTTCTGTGTGATATCATCAATGACATCACTGATGACGTCATTGGTTGTGTATGACGTCATCCAAGTGGGCAGAGCTTCCAATTAGGCCACACCCCCAAGTGGGCGGGGCTTATTTTGGATTAATTAATGATGGAGCAAGCATTTTTTACTACTTGCCCAGGTCGTTCTTTTCTACCATCGTGTTATGCAGTATGTAGCTGTGTGTATGTTTTCATTGGCCAGTTCAGTTAGATATCGAAACTCTATGCATTTGATTCATTGGAGAGAATCGAAAAAGCAAGTCTGTCGGTCAGTGTTGGGATTTGTCCTTATTCTACGTATGAGTGGATGGAATTTCTGAGTTTACACATACCAATGAAGATACTTACACCATTGGCATTAGTGTATCAGATTTTCCTTGATTTTAATTTGATGTGGAGAGTCACATCAAACACATTTTGGAATGCTAATATCCGTAAAGGATTATTTAGCATCAGGGAGAGAGATATAGAGATATGACTGTTTTTCCGTTGAGGAAATGCAATTCAATTATTACCTTGTTTCGAAAACAGGATGATACTGTTTTCATCATCAGTGGCCAGACAAGGATTTTTCATCCTTTTAAGTTTGCCTGAGGATTGGCGTCGCTTAAAAAGATTACTCTTGGGATAGGGTGGGGTGGAATTTGAGCTTTTACCTGAGGAGTGGTATTGCTCAAATTGAAATTAACATTTCTACCATTTTCACCTTACCCACACTGTTATCTAGTCCCTACAAACAGTGTGGCAATTAGCATCGTACAGTCTATTCGCAGAGGATGCTGATTGTGAGGTTAGAAAATTCTAGCTAATTTTGCAGAAGGCAGTTTGTTTTATGTCTGTTGTTGTTTTGTCTGTCAGAGATCATGGGCAGGGGTTGGACTCAATTGTTTAAAATATTCATACCTAATTCCCTAATGACTCTTAAATACTATCTGTCGCTTCGCGCCCCCGGCCTGAAAAGGGCAGAGTTTGAGTCCACGACAGCATACAGTTGTGGCAAGCGAATCGCTGATAGATCCACAACTGGTTGTTTCTCTCCACGTCTTAATAAAGAGCGTGGTTTGAAAACCGCGATGGAATTACTGCTGGGGAGGGATCATGGTTTATCATGGTGTATCACTGCTTATCATAGACATATCATTGACTTATCCTAGACATATCATTGACTTATCCTAGACATATCATTGACTTATCATAGACATATCATAGACATATCACTGACTTATCATAGACATATCATTGACTTATTTATTTATTAAGTTTCCGCAAGTGCCCGTTGAAGAGAGCATTTCACTGATCCACCCAAAAGTGACCAAAAGCGACAAGAGAGTGCATCAGAAAGAGTCACGTTGTCTCCTTCGAAATGCAATCCCCAAAGGAAACGCACCTAAATCCGTTCTACTGTCACTAATCGTTCCGTCATTCCCTTTACAGGGTCCAGAACCTGCACAGCCGTATATATCAACCGAAGTTGGCTATTGGAAACAGTCCGAAAAAAGGGGTCCAGAAACACTTCGAAAAAACGTTAAAGAGAAAAGCCCCTCACACGCAACCACGCAGCGATCATAAGGTCTTAGTCGTTCGAAGTAGTCTACGAGTAAACCACTTCTCAGACATCAACCAAAGAAAGCTACGCAGAGCGTGCAAGGGGCTTTGAAATGTTTGAAAATGTGTTAAAGAGAAAAGCCCCTTACACGCAACTACGCAGCAATCACAAGGTTTTAGTCATTCAAAATGGTCTACGAGTAAACCACTTCTCAGACATCGACCAAAGAAAGCTACGCAGAGCGTGCAAGGGGCTTTAATTTCCGTGAAGGAAGTTAAAAATATATAGAAATAGAGCCTAGTTTCGGGTGAATTGATGAATGATCCACCCATCATCAGCGTACGGACTAGGGCTTCACTGTAGTTGATCTTAACTGACGAGTGTTATCAACCAACCACAGCTACCAAAAAAGGATCTCTAACCACACACCCCCACAAAACCACAAAGAAATGACACATAGGCTTGTCTCAAAGAGACAAGACGGGCCTCGGGACGGTCGGCTGTTGCTCCAAGCATGCTCGGGCAGACATCCAAGCACTCGCCGGGCTACCATGTCGACATATCAATAGAGGACATGATACCGTTTGACCAGGGCCAAGCAATATCCTGACATACTAACAGAGGTCATTATGGAATACCCAACACTCACTTTGACCATTTAAGTGGGTTGCAAATCCACCTTTCCGTCATTGACGTGTGACTCTTTCCAGTGACAGTGCAAGAGAATGTAGAAAGAAATACAATCAAAGAGAAGAAATGAATAAATGGGTTAAACAACATATCACGATAGGCTTATTGACTGAAGAATGCCCAAATCTATCGTGGTTGTAAACGTGAAGTTCTAACACTGCTGCCTACAAATACAAAGCTATCACGAAGGGTCTTAAAATCTTCAGGATTTTGGTCAAACTCATGCATGTTTGTACCATCTAGAGTGATTATCACCCTAACCATATACGATTTGCCCAACAGACAACAATGCAAAGCACACATGCAGTATGAATGAGAAGTAAAATTTCGTACGCAAACAGCGCATTAAGGGATGTCTCGGGCCTCAGGATAGGTCAAACACATGTCAAGTTACAACATTCACATACTTGTAGCGGTGATTATGGAGGTCTTCAACATGTGCAAGGCCATTCAAAGCGATCTGCAAGCAAATCACCCTTCCGTCTTTGGCGTGGATTTAACCATAGGTCCATACCCAAAATGCAATGAAAAACGCAACGAAATACTAATAATTTACTTGCAATTGCAAGTATGAAAATAAAATTTAGAGAAAACCGCTTGCAAACACAACTATCATGCAAGAACCAACCAGGTGATCCAAACTCATGCATGTTTGGTCATCCACGAAACGGAACTCAACAGATAGCAGTGCCGAACTGCATACGGTTTAGAAAAAATGAGAACATACTACTGGTCCCTTGTATATGCAAAGCATCACGACGGCCTTTAAATCTAGGGACTGACCAAACTCATGCATGTTTGATCTGTTCAACCATTTTCGATAAAGCCATCTTGAATAATCCCGGGCCTCAGGATCGGCGAGGAACTACCGGCCACTAGGTGATTGTGACAAAACAGATGCCAAGACACTTTACCAACATACTTGTAGAGGTTGTCGTGCTTAAACAAGTGTAAGCCACGCCTAGGGTTTTCACCCAAACAAATGCCAAGACACTTTACCAACATACTTGTAGAGGTTGTCGTGCTTAAACATGTGTAAGACCGTTCAAAGTAGTTTGCAAGCAAACCACTTCTCCGTCATCGACGAGGGACTAAACCGATGTCAGTGCAAAAGTTTCCAATAGTATGCTAACATACTGCTGTTCGCATGTACAAAGCTCAAAAGAAAGGCCTCGAATCTCGGGACTGACTCACACATCGAAATGTTTGGTCACTTAAAGTATTTCACCTTAACCGTCTTCGATAAGAGACCAATCGAAAAACAATGCAACGCTCACAAACAGTACGTAAGAGAATACTGCTATGAGAACACGGCGAACATGAAACTCATAAGCAGTACGAAAGAACATCGCTATTCGTATATGCAAGGTAACGAAAACCCACTTCGGTCAACACCCAAACCCATGCCAAGCCACCATAACAACATATCAGCAGAGGTCTTATTGGAACTTGATATAAAATCAGCACTCCATATTGACTTGCTGTAGCGGCCGTACGGAATACTCAACATGAGCTTGACTATGTCAGGCTACCACACTTCATACTAGCAGAGGTCTTGATGAAGCTTGATATGAAATCAGCACTTCATATTGACTTGCCTGTAGAGGAAGTAAATGGAAATACCCAACACGTGTTTGACTATGCCAGGCTACCACACTTCATACTAGCAGAGGTCTTGATGAAGCTTGATATGAAATCAGCACTTCATATTGACTTGCCTGTAGAGGAAGTAAATGGAAATACCCAACAAGTGTTTGACCATGCCAGGCTACCACACTTCATACTAGCAGAGGTCTTGATGGAGCTTGATATAAAATCAGCACTCCATATTGACTTGCCTGTAGAGGAAGTAATGGAAATACCAAACACATGGTTCAACCACACAAAGCGAGCTCTCAAACCACAACGCAAACCCCTAGCAATGTTTTTGAGGAAGCATTACGAATCGCAATACAAGCCTCAAGGTCCTACAACAATCGCATTTGAAGTTTCAACGTGTATATACGTTGGTGCTTCGCGAAATACATGGTATATATAATACCAACTTTCGACATGTTGTGGGTCCGTACAACACAGCTTGCATTCTATAGCCACATGGGAACTTTATATGAAAATCTCGGAGAACCGTATGGTATACTACGAGTACATGGGAAAGTTATATGAAACTCTCGGAGAGAGGCTATGATCGGCTATAGATAGCTGTTCGTTCTATAGAGTACATGGGAACTTTATATGAAAATTACGGAAGCGTCGATGGTTTCGGCTATGTGAACATAACCGATACACCAACGAGTACATGGGAACTTTGTATGAAACTTACGGAAGACTCTATGCATTCGGCTATGAAAGCAAAAATGGACTTTCATAGCCTACGTGGGAAAAGTGCACGAACGGTACGGAAGTCCAATTGGATGCCCAGGCAAACAATGTTTGACCATGGGGAGGGGAGGGGGGTGACCACCCCCCCCCCCCCGAAGGGGGGGGGAGGGGTACCCCCTAAGGGGATTTTCACGAGGCGCATTTTCCAGTGGCGTACACAAAAAACCATGGGTGGGGGCAGCCCAGTGTATGAACATCGGGGGGGGGCAAAAATCCGAAAATTTTGGATTTCATCAGAAATGAATGGAGAACGAAATAAAACGTCCAAAAAGCCCAAAAAACCCCAAAAACCACCAAAAATTAAAGAAAGTGTGTTGTTAAAAATGCATAAGTGCCTCGAAGTGCTTGTTCGTGAAGAACTTGCAATCAAATACCCGAACGTATCACAAACCGGATCCCAATCAACGAAACGGTAACCATGAAACCAAACAATAGCGAGAGTGCGATACCCAACGTGCATTGATGAATCTAAATGACTGGCATCACGCTCTCTATTCGGAATCACAATTTGTGTTCACAAATTATTTGGTTAATTTGCGACCACTTTTTCGTTCCACAAATCAGTTCCCCAGTCTATGAAATGGCAATTGCGGATCTAAACAGCAGCCAAACAGTGATACCAAACTCACAGTTCCTGAAACTAGATTCAGACCCACAAAAACCAAAAAATTCAAGTAAATGATGAAAATCAGATTTTGTTCGCTTTTTCGTAGAGAAACATGCGAACACAGAGAGAGAATAGAACATTAGCATAGCACTGAAGATACTTACACCAGTGCCATACAAGTAGTGAAAACCAAACATCGTTTCACAGAATCCAATATTTCGAGCAACCATAGAAAACGAAAGTTGATCGGCTCAGTGCAATGTGTCAAGAGCAGCTCCAGTTTCGAATGGCTCACATGTCCAGTACAGTTTGTGTGCTCTATATTATTATTATTTATTATTATTATTTTATGAGCCCGCATATTTGACCATTCGGCATCACGCTGGCTAAACCAACATGCCGACAAAGGCTTAGCACTCGCCGTTGGCAACGAGAATTTCCCGTATAGTTATATGAGGTTTTAGGGCCCCTCTGAACACGCAACCAGGTCTCAGTATCCTGAAGTACCCGCCCGGTTTACGTAATGTTTAGCGAATACGTTGTAATCAATTGTTATTATGTAATTTTACCGAATTCAATAAATTCGTTGTTCAATTGACCGAATCGCTATAAAGCCGTTTTCTCAGATTCAGTTAATGTGAATGAAAATTTACCGAATTAGTTGAAAATTCGTTGCCTCACATTTAAATTTTTGCGTTCAATTTTACCGAATTTAATTTGATTCGTTGTTAATATTGGCCGAATTGTTGTAAAACCGTTCTTTTAAATTTAGTTTATATAAATCTGCTCTGAAAAATACCGAATCAGTTATAAATTCGTTGCCTTCCATCCAAAGCAGCGAACTTGTTCGCTGCTGAACCGTTATTAATTTGGATTTTTGTTCGATTCATCCCTTGATTCACCAAGTTATTTGATATCACTGAACCATTTATTATTCCCCAAGCAAAATTAGAGTGGTTTTAATTTAATTTCCCGTTCCGCATCACCGATCAATTTAATCTCGCTATTTCTCAGACTGTAAATGACCTGTTCTCGATCAATTTTTGTTGCTTATTACCACCGAATAATTTCAAAAATTCGTTGTACTAAAAATTCTTCCAAACTTACGATTGTTGGATTCACAGTTCACCGATTTAGTTTCATATTCATTCCCATAAAATTACACATTCACACATCAACATTATATATATAAATATATATATATGTTGAGCTCATTCATTCGGAGTGAAAATTTCAGTCTTAGATAAATTCCGTGTAGGAAAAATATGGAAGATATGCTGTGTTTCGGCTGTGGACAGCAGCCATCGTCAGTGCGCAGACACAGACTTTGTTTGGTTTGATTCATCGAAAATTGGAATCTTTTAACCAATTTTTATTTTTTTAAAAATTTTGGAGCATCGCTCAGAGAGACGTTGGGGCTGAAGCGCCCATGAGAATGAAATCCAACGAGTTTGCAAACGAAGGATACTTACCAATTTAATAATAAAAAATCGTTGAGTTCGCAGTTAAGAAAATTTTTGATGTTGCTCTGTCAAAATTCAGCGCAAAAAGACCTATTTCAACGTTTGCTTTCGAAACGGTGGTTTATCATCCAGCCAATAGTGGCGTGTATACCGCTAACAGCATTGATATGAATTTCATGCTGTCACCGTTGATGGCGTATTATTCAACCGTGCATCAAAGTTGAATGTCATTCCATATTGAGGTTAATGTTTATATTCATTTAACTTTGTATCAGAGTCAATTGTAAGATTTTTCCTTGTGTATTCACAAGTTGTACGGATTTATTACCAATTAATTACCTAATTGTTGTTGAAAAACCCTTTTTTATTATTTGTACTTGGGTTCTAATCAACAATTGTTCAACTATGTCCGATCCGCATCGTAATTGCGTGAGTGTGATTATCTTCTTATGAGATTCTGTTTGCAATTTTTGTTTTGTTTTGTGTCTAATTTATTATAGGTGAAGTGCCCTTTCTGTGGTGATAAAATTGGTTGTTTCCACCAAGTTCGTCGGTTTAAATATCACATGCGCATCATACATGGTGTATTTGGATGCGATTCTCATTCTCTTTTCCTTAACGCGCTTGGTTCCAATTCACATTCAGCGAATCAGCGTTCCAATGTTGATGCATCAAATTCTGGCCCTTCAATTGATGAAATTTCAACCATGATTTCGGACGCTGTTGCCACAGGTGTGTTTTATTGGTTGATTAACATACACTAGATTATTATCAATCATTCTAGGTGTTCGTGAAGGTGTGCGCAATGGGATCACCGCTGTCACACAACAGTTGGCCGCGTTTTCCGTGTTTGATTCAACTGGTAAACATGTTATAGTTCCAATTTTATATGCATATTTATATTTGTTGTTGTTTCAGCATTAGACCGCAGTCATTCAATCAACATAAATGCCGCATCCAAAATGTCATCACATGTCAAATTTGATATTATACATGGTGCTCAGTCGGCCGCTTTGTCCAAGCTGAGTTCAGCTGGTGCTTTGAATTCTTCAGAAGGCCGATCGGAGGAACCGATTGTTGTTACCGATGCCGATCAAAACGTTTCCGTAGACCCTGGTGACCATTCATTGGAGAATGTTATGAAAACTGTTGAGCTTCCGATTGGTGAAAACCCTGGCCCATCCGTTTCGCGTTTCAAGTTATTGCTTGAAAAATACGGGGATGATGGTCCACCTGAAAATCACGAGGATCATTCCAGTTGGTATGCGGCTTATGTTTTCAATCGGACACGATTGAAGTGCCTCGGTGATGTTCATTTGCTTCCACCTCATTATTTGACTCTATTGGATTTGAAAGTCAATTACATTCCATCAAACAACCCGAAAATTTCGGTTGGGCAAACATCCGAAGGAAATGAAGTGAGCCAAAAATTGCCAGATTCACTCGTCAGCGATGTTACAAAGGGTGTTGCTCACCAAACTCCCGATGGTTCAGTTGACGAGAAAATGCCGCCACTTGTTCCCAGTGCATTGTTCAAAACTCGCTTATATAGCGGCGATGTTATCCGCAAATGAATGCGTTATACAGAGTAACATGATAAACAATTTCAATTGTATTCAGCTGTGAATAAAATATAGTGCAGCATATGTTTTGGTCTTTTATTTGCGATTGTTTTTCAGTGTAATGAAATTAGTTGTTTGCTTATCGATGCCTCCGTTTTGATCAGAGGTCTTTACGTAATTCAAAGAAAGTAAGTAGATCCACAACAATACCAAATCATGTAAAATCTTTATATATGTATGTTTTGTATTTCCCACCACTCCACGCCCATGCTTACTCGAATATATCGGTGTTCATACATAATTATCAGGTGTGTATTTTGTCTATTGTGTTTACCGATTGAATCGTTGTGGATATTTGGGTTTAATCTTCCATACGCTTTATTTCAAAGGTGCTACTTATCAGGTTTTGATATTTTGTTTAACAGTTTGCCAAATTGGTAGTTCGGCAAGCCAGCGTCACTCTCAACCGGAAAACCTCTGTATTTCCATTTAACGTACTTGGCCAGACACTTAGTTTGTTTGTTGTAGGCTAGGCCTTTGCAAAATACCACTTTTTTAAAAACGTGATTCCTTCCAATGCATCTAGCATGTTGCGATGTGATTCTCTTGGCTGCCAATTCACCATTTTCATTAAACTTTGTGCAAGTGATTTTATGTTTTTTCTTGCAGATGCATCTCGATCTTAATATAAGGTTTGTTCGCTTTTTGATCGGTGTGACCGTTTTACGTGTGGTTACAAAGTTTATCTTTGTGTTCCGGGTGGATTCAGCCAATGTAACATCTTTTGATTTTAATCTATGTATGACTCGTTTTATCTTGCGTGCACTGCAGATCGCATGCGGAAAAATTCTATAGCTTATTTCATTGTTCTCATTCACAGGAATCGGTTGAGAGGTGTCCGATCCGTTTTCATTTTCTTCATTAGAAGAATATGTGATCGTTGAATTATGTACTTTCATGTACGTATAATAGTCATTCATCAAAACCATGATGAGTGTGTCAGGAAACCCATTGTCTCGGAGTGTGTCAACTACTTTTTGTCTATTTTCATGGAAAAACATGGGATCGCTTAGTTGTAAAACCGTTTGTATAAAATGTTGAGCCGTACCAAGAATGGTGGTGCGTTTGTGTGAGCTATAGTAACCGAGTAGTCGGCCTGAAGCAAACAATTTTCTATACCACCTTGTTCGTATGATATTTCCGTCTCTGATGAGAGTTAAGTT
>JACCIW010000015.1:0-2500 GCA_030463065.1 Aphidoletes aphidimyza
TATGCACCAAAATTGATTAGAATCAAAAGACCTTTCCAAAGCGTATTATTCGATTCATTGAACAATATACGATGCGTAGTTTTGAAGATACATGCGAAAATGTGCGACTATTCGGGCCAAAAAATGATGAAAATCGATTTTGGTCGATTTTGCGACAACCCGAACCAACCTGGGCAAACCCTTTGGGTTTTGAGTAAGGCCATCAAGTACTAAAACACCATATATGTCGTTGCTCCGGATCAAATTTGAAATTTGTCGACCAGTGTTAAATGTGATCATGGACGATTTTTTGATAAATATTCAATCGTTTACGATCCAATTGTGGCCTGGGAAATAGCACCTTTGAGGATTTTCACTATTTTAAGTGGTTTGAGACCAAAACCAACCTAATTAGATACCTCAACCCGCTGAGAAATATTCATGCATTAGAGGGTTAACTCAAGGGTTCGCAAGAGTTATGATCTGGCATTGACAAAAAGATGGACAAATTAACACACAGTCCTCTGTATTTAGAAATCTACTAAGGTGTGGGGTTTTATGCGTTTTTCACTTATTTGACCACCGATAAGCCTCATAACTAATTCGATTAGATAGTGCTCATCAATTATCGATACCTTTCCAACTGTATATAATTTGTGATATTTTTAAGCATAACCAAGCCATAATTTCATCACATTATCATCAGGTGTCAAAATTGGCCAATTCGTTCCTCTTGAATGTCACTGAATTAACATACAATACAACAACAATAAATATCCGTCACGCTACCCATCACGCTACCCATCAACAGAAAAATTAAAAATATGAAATTGGTACCGTTACAATAACTTTCATATATGAAAGTTATAATGATACTGTTGCGCCCCCTGCCGCAATGTAATAGTTGAAACAATGGAATGTGAACCTTTTTATTGATTGTTTGATTCGCAATTTATTAGAAAAAATGTGTTTTACATTAATTATTTTCAGTATTTTCATCACAACATTCAGTATGAATGCATTGAATTAACCAAGTGATTTGTGAAATCACAACATAGCGTCATCCAATCGGCCTCAAATTCTGCATAGACCATTTTTTCTACGAAATAAGTAGTTTATATGGGTTCGGAGCAGCGCGTCAAAAATCAATGGTTCCACCTTTTTTTTGAATTCCATCTATTGTATGATCACAAATATGGAATGATTGTATTTATGAATCTCAGAACCAGTATAGTTTGACCCAGGAAAGTCATATGGGCCCGCGGAAGACATTAGTAGGCTTATTTGCGTTACTTTCCATATAAAAATTGAATGTTCAAGCAAAAATCCATGTTCATTTGAGATGAACGTACGTTGCAACGACTACTACAATATTGCTCAAATTGGCTGGAATCTTAGTGTTATGAATTCTAAACCATATGTAATGGTGGTCCATGAGTCAAACATCAGATTTGAGCGTCAATCGGTTAGCAATTTTGAGTAAATCTGGCAAATCTGGCAAATCTGGCATATATTGTGTGAATCTCGCAAATAAAATCACATATTTGCATCTCAAACCACTGCAAATCTCAGGAATAATTGGCAAATATTGCAAATATGTTATATTTAAAAATTTGATAAATTCTATTAGCTAATAGCTTATTTATGCTTAAAAATATCACAAATTACACAACGCTACAGCATTTTTACGCAAATCTTCTACCAATTATTTTCTGTTAGTGTGATGCCTCCTGGTTCCAAAAATGCAAAAATCATTTTTTGGGTATGACACCGACGTTATGGATCATAAGTCGAGTACCGTTTGAGATATTTTAAAAAGTAGACCCGCGTTTGAGAGGTATAGACGACCCAAATTATTTTTGTTCACTTTTTGAAATCAATGGATAGACGAGGGAGCTACGGACTCACAAAGGCACTCTACCCATGATTTTTTTTCGATGTGACTCATCTTTATCAAGCTATATCTCAAGAACCACTACAAATTTGTTCAATTTTATACACTCGATTTTTTGGTACTAACTATACGAAGATTTTGAGCTATCAACCATTTCAATCAAATAATAAATGTAGAAGATATTCGAAGAAATTTTCAAAAATTTAGTACAGATGAGCACTATCCCATTTAAATGACCTTAAATCGGAAACTAGCAAAGATATTTCAAAAAGCAGAGACGCGTTTGAAAGGTATAGACCGCCCGCAAATTTTTCGTGTTCACGTTTCGAAATCGGTAAACAAGTGGAGGAGATATGGGCTCGCAAATCAGAAAAATAGTGTTTTTTCACAACTTTTCACAATTTTGTTCATTCAACTCCAAAAATTCATCGAAAATGTCCCTTATCTTTGTTCGTTTGTTCTTTTTTTGCCACAAAACAGTGGCCCATGGAAAAATACATCACCTATCCGAACATATCAAGGCCAAAAAACCGCTTTAGAGGGTTTTTCATAGCTCATAACCACATAGATGGCCTGAGAAATCACGTTTTTTTCACGAATCTAGGATTTTCAGTTGAAAAATCATGA